>WYDI02025794.1:22132-102609 GCA_009867235.2 Psittacus erithacus | reverse complement strand
AGTGGGGGGCACAAAGGAAGTGGGGAGGAACAGAAGCAGTGATGGGAGAGAGACTGAATCACCTGTGATTCTATAAAAAAACTCACTACATAAATTACCCTCATCAAAGTCATGCTGGACCAATTTGCCCTTACCTGCAAGTAATATTTAGAGTGTTATTTGCAGTTATTGTGAGGACATCTTTTTGGATACTAAGGGTTGGCTGATCCAGAGAAATAACTAAACCTGTAAATAATAATAACAAACATGTATAAAGCCCAGCAAATCAACCCAATAAACAAAGTACATGCTACTTAATCAGAAAAGCATTATGTACAGGAATATGCGGTACGCTTTAAGCAGACACTTTCACATCATCTACTTTGCAAAGAAGGGTAAATAATGACTTTTCACACATCCCAGAAAGTTCAAAAACTCTGTCATAACAGGAAGCAAAGGCAGATGGTCAGGAGCTAGCTGCCGAGCACTACAATTCAGCCAGCCAGGGTGGAGTTCCTGTTTTCTTGCGTTGCCAACTTCAAGGTCTAACAAGAGGATATGGGACATTGAAATGAAGTGAACCTTCATCTGATGATATCACTCCCTGGGGAAAGGGATTACTAACTTTTCTTATAATAAATTGAATATAGTTAAGTTCTTCAAGACTACCAATCAATGAACTATATGAAGAAACTATCTTAAGTTTGTCAGAAATTCGAGATCCCATGAATTTATCTTGTCCCATGATTTTCTGAGGTTATCCCTTTCCTCCTAAGCAAGTAGGCAAAAGTCCATTACTACAACTTCGCTCACACCAGGGCTTGCATTGCACCCACCCTGAGCCCCCCATGCTTGCGAGGGCTGCGATCTGGGTAACAGCGTTGGCTTTGAGGCAACAATCCAGCTTGTGCAACATTCAGGAGTACCACAAGGAGATTTTCAGCCCGCCCTGGCTGCTCCCATCGCCGTCAGGAATCCCGCCTCACCAAGGCGAGCCAGCAGCCCCAACCGAGAAAGCTCGGCCGGCTCTGACGGACAGCAAGAAAGCGTGGCCAGACCGGGACCTTCCCTACTTCCCTAGTATTTCCCCACACTTTAATCACTGGCATCCCAAGCAGGTTCTTCGCTGATGACGGGTTTCCCGCATTTGGCTCCAGGGACATTTTGCTCTCGGAAACGATGTCTGATACTGGAGCCAAGAGCGCAGGACACTATGCCATGCCAGGCAGCCCTCTCCGACGGGCCAGCACCAGCTAGAGAAGCGAGGAGAGGAGGTGAGAGGACAGGAATCCCGTAACGCTGGGCATCCCGTCCCACCCCAGAGCTAGCACTGCCTCACCGTACCGCCATCCCTGACAACCCCCAGTGAAACCGGCACCCGCCCCGTTCCCGACACCTGATCATCCCCGCGTCGCCTTTCCTCGGGCCGCCGTGGGGCTGCCGGACCCCAGTGGCTCCCCGACAGGCCGGACCCGGGACAGCTGGGGCACCCCGAGGGCTTACCGGGAGCGAGGCACAGCAGGACCGCCAGCAGCCGCGCCGCACCGAGCTCCATCCCGCAGGCGCTGCGAGGCGCGAAGCAAACCCTCTGCCCGACGGTGCTGCGCGGCCGGCAGCAGAGCCGAGCAGAGCCGAGCCGCGCTGAGCTGCACAGCACCTCACCGCACCGCACAGGGGAGACGCGGGACCCTGGCGAGCAGCACCGCCCACGTTGTGCCAGGGGGAGGGGCTCGACGCAAGGCTCTGCCCAGCCCTCCATGGCCCTGCCCCTCGTCCCCGCCCCATGGCCCCGAGGCGCAGCGCCGCGAGGGTGGGATGCTCTGGTTCGGACAGGCACCGGAAGCAATCCTCCTGCTTGGCAGAGGCAGAAGGGACTCAGGGACATTATCACTGAAATTCCATGTCACCTGGGGCTTCACCGTGCGCGTTCGGGGTTTCTTCAAGTCCCCCAACCCCAAAGACCACGAAGACCAGCCCTATGAGGCACACATATAAGACACAGCCATCTTCTTGCTCAGTGACTTCATCCAGCTGGGTTTGAAGTGTCTGGTGGTAACAGTGCTAAGTTCACAACGTGGGAGTCCCTGAGTCATGTACATGTACCCACCAGCCTAATGAGCCACATCACATCTTAGGGTATCCAAACACCCCCATCCTGCTCCCTGAAGGATGTTTCATTCCCCTATCACACCAAAGGCCTGATTTTTCCTGGAAAATGACCCCCTCAGTTGCAACTATACCTTTTAATCAAGATTATTAAGCAGTGGCTGTTGAAAGAGAAGTTCATGAGGCAGTCCTTTGGGAAAAATAAACACATGGTTATTAATGCTTTAACCATACACATGACCATAAAGGCCCTGGGGGAAATAAATGCATCTGCATAGACGGATACATAAGTAAATAGGTAGAAAAATCAGGTAGATAGAAATACACAGCTATGCACATAACTATGCATGCATATACATATATGTATGTCTACACACTACGTTTTTCTCTTTCCCTGCAAATCTTCATGTGAGCTTGTCCACAAACAGTCAACTAAGTTAATGAAGCAGTGATTTTATTTTGCATGCTATGCAGTTCCAGCTGGTTTACTGTACTGGGGGATGAGTTTGAATTTCAATTTCCTTTGAAATTACACCCCTGTTGCTCACAGAAAGATACAGGGAGTAGGAGAAGCCAAATTCTTATACTGATTTTTCCCAGAGATCCAATAAAATCCATGAAAAGTCAAAGAGGACTCGTGGTTCAAGAGGCATCAAGTCAGCACTGTGCAAATGAAATGTGTTCTTGCTATTTTTATGGGCTCTTAAACCAGAAAATTGGTAGCCATTATTAATATCCCCACCTCCACCATACTGCAGGTCAGGTCACTGGTCTTTGTAAGTGATCTGTGGAACTTTGGCAGTGATTATTAGACAGACAGCTCTTGCTGGGGCTAGGCTGCAAATAAGATTGTGTGGTAGTGATAAATGCCTAGAGCGAACCAAGGGCATCTACTGCCAAAGAAACAGTTCTGGTAACTTTAGTGGTGATGCTGGTTTTGTTTGGTTGACTACAAAGAGAAAAAAACTGATAGGGGGTGGATGACCTGCAAGAACTGTTTGCCTTCAAAGCAGCTGAGCTAGTCAACAAAGCTAATTCAATTATAGGGGTTAGTGGAAAAACATCATATGAAATTATTACAGGATCCATAAACACAGCAAAATCATTGGTAGCTCACTTTGGTGCCTTCTGCATTTCTACATGAGCTTCCAAAAATGCAATCACTAGAAAATATGCCACTATATTAATTCTAACAAGTGCTTTTTATGAAATGCAGTCAGATGATGTGCAACTAGAGCTTACTGCAATACCACTTAGCCTCTGTATTCATGCACAGTCACTACTATTAAGTGAGCAGTTTGAAGGGGGGTGGTTGGTTTCATTGTCAAAAATTATTTTGGTGCCTGAGCTTTATGGGAACAAATACCCAATGTTTGCCCTAAGCATATCTAAGCAAACATAGACGAATGTAAGCTCTCCCCAGGTCCTTTAGCGTTTGCCATGTCCCCTTCTTCCTTCTTCCCTATAGTGTCCTGAGGAAGGGGAGGGAAGGAAAGGCTGACCCTTCCAAAACACAAACCTCTTGACTGGTCTGTGTGCACACACTGACCTGGGCAGCTGGCAGTGAGGAGCTTGCACATTGCAAATGTTGGGCATCTACAGGGAAGTGCACATTTCAAAAGCACAAAGTGCTTTTATCTCCCTGAGTGATCCCAGTGAGATCTCTTGCATCCTGAGTGGTCCTGGTGAGAGTCTTTACACTGTGCTTCTTAAATGGGGCACAGTCCTTCAGTACTGTGCCTGGCCACTGGTATAATCTTGTTAGCTAGCATAATGCTGCAGGAACTGCTGCTTCACTGTATGAATTGCCTTCCCTATAGTACCAGGGACATTTGGGATACCAGTGAGCAAACTAGAAGATAACTTCTTTACACTCCAGATAGTTGAATGGGGCCCTGACCCTGTAAACATTTAAATACAAGAATAACTTTACTCTAGAAAGTAATTCTACAGATGGGGGCCTTTTTATCTGAATCAAATTACTTATACACGTGATGTTTGTGGGACTATTCTTCTAGTATTATCAAGTAAAAACTGTAGTTAAGAATCACTGGAATGGTAGGTGTCTGGGAAAAGTGAGAGCTAGAAAAGATGCGAGGTGACTTTACCAGCACAGGATGTATGGTATCATCTGTGTCTTGCGACAAAAATTCTTTTATTTTGAGCTTTGATGGGGCTTCCCAAGTGCAAGATGCCATGAGGAACCTCTACAAGAAAAATCAGCCTCAGTACAGAAGAAAGTCACCTGAAGTCCAAGTGAAAGATTCATCTAAATACACTGCTACAGTAATAGCTGAGGGACAACAGATGCCTGGTTATAAAACCAAAATCTCAGTGATTCCAGTGCTGGCAGCATTCTTACCCAGTCTTTTAGGCTGTAATCTCACACAGCCTTTGTATCATCCTTTAGACTTGTAGAGTATTTAGTGTAGCGTAGCTCGCACCAGAGACTTATCAGTGCTGAACCACAAGGAGCTAGTGAACGTATCAATGTTTTTGAGCAAGGAAGGAATGGTGCTTCCTACCTCCACAGAGACAGTTTCAATCTGGGAAACTTCTTGGAATCCTGAAAACAACATGCAACGGCTTCTAAAGCTAGCCTACCCTCTGCCCCAGCACCCTCACCTGCTTTAAATAACAGGCAATCCTGCCTAGACATTTCAAATATGGCTTAGTTCAGAAAAGTGCCCCTGCCTTGGCCAGTCAAAACCAGTAAAGAAATGGGGGGCTGATAGGAGCCTTCCTACCACACTGAGCAGACCTCAGCCTAGTGTGGGACAAGACCTGGAGGCTTGCAGGAGAGCTGGTAGCTGACAGATGGGATGCAATCAGACCACATGCATCACTCCCAAGTTGTGTCAGATCAGCTCCCTGCTCCCACAGGATCTCCCGGAGCCCCTCGGAGGGCAGCTCCCATCCTGAAATCAGTGTGTTCCCAGCCCCTGGGATTATTTTCCTCCTTCCCTGCAGCCTCTTTCTGCCACAGCCCCAGTACAGGGGAAACTGTGTCCATGGACAGCCCCTGGAAACAGGCAATGCAACGGGAGGGGGCACGAAGCCACAGGGCCAGCAAGCTTTTGTTTATGCATCTGCTCCTCTGGTCGCCAAAAGCTCATTAAAAACAAGACACAAAGAAGCAGCAGAGGAGCCGGGCAGCCCCCTCCCCTCTCCTCCCTGACCTGTCACGACTCTCCGTGGCTCTGTCAGCGCCTCCCGGGCAGCCCAGCAGAGGAGCTTGTCCAGAGCAACTGCAGCAGCAGGAGCAGCCAGGCCACCTTTTGTTTGCTTAATTATTCAAATAACCTGGGGAGATAAGGGCTGGAAACACCGATTATGTGCTTCCTTCCTCATGTAGCTCAGTAGGTTTGCAAGTGGGCAATGTCTCGTGCAGAATACCTCTGGGATGTGGCAGCCAGCAGCTGGATCGACTTATGGTAACACCTCTGTGCCACAGCTGGGGCTGCAAGCGCCTCAGCATCTAATGAAGGATGGAAGATACCTTCAGTTCTGTCTGCATTGCAAATTGCACACCACTGCAAACCTGCATCCTTGCAACAATGCTGGAGCCAGGCAGCGCAGCCTGAATGTGCTTTTCATCGGGCGCGCTTTGCTAACAAGCTGATAAACCTTGCTAAGGCAGACTTGGAAGGAAGCACATTCAAGACACTGCTACAAGAAGAAAATGAGAAGGCATTCATTTAACATTGGATATCATCACTTTTTGTATAAAACACATGCAAAGTCAAATATATATTTAGCATACATGGATGCATACTTCATGTGTAGACCCCAGAAAATGCGTTGGTTCACAAGCAGCATTGAAAAGGACAAAATCTATCCTTCCAGCTAGAAATGAAATAATAACTGTTCCAGGTGACAACAAGCATGGAAGTAGGAATGAGAATGCATAAACCCACTCATTTTCAGGTAGCATTTCCTAAAAGTAGAGATCTGAATGACACAGTTTTCAGAGTATGCAAAAAATGCTGAAACCTTTGCTGGAATCTGTGAACATGTCACTTGTGTTCGGCCTTGTCTAGCTATAAACGGGAGGTGTGAGTTTGGCATGTGTGGACATCCCCAAAGTCTAGCTTTAGTCTAGCTTGGCTGAATGCTCATTGTAACACAACTGGAGGAGCAGGTTCACTGCTGTCAAGGTCCAGACTAGTCTAACTAGCCTTGGATACATCTCTCCATTCCTAGGTGCCTAATTATGGGTGAAGGCATGTGGAATTTTAGGGACACACCTTTGAAAAATGCAATTTCTTTCACTGTTTATTTGCTTGACTCCATCACGTCCCAGCTGTCTGTATAACTGCTCATGCCAGGACAGCAGGGTCCTGCGCACTCTCCATAGGAGCTGTTCATTTTTTCCCTACCAAGCTGGTCTTCCCCGCCAAACCCTGTGTGGGACAGCAGCTTTGTGGGGAAAATGCCTTTACTTGTTTATGTGGCTGAAGCCTCTGGAAATTTCTCTCCTGCTTGAAGCAGGAAGCACCTCTGAGGAGTCACTTTCTGAGCAGGAAGCAGAGGGTAATTCAGTATCTGAGCCCCTGGACATGTGGTCAGTCAGGCTAATGGATGGGCAACTGGTGACAGGGACAAGCTGCAGATCCTTACACGGAAGTGACATGCAATCTTTTTTCTCTTCTTTCTTTTTTTTAACTCTCTTTGTCCTTCTTTTGTCCTTTTTTTTTTTTTTTTTCTTTTTGCTTTACAAAACTGCTGGTGAATGAAAAATCTTTTTTAATAGTTCACTGGTGCAGCATGCTCTCACTGCATCCCTTCCTGTGAAAGGATCTCACAAGAGTACTGTCACCTCCACGCTGCAGGAATTAAAAGCAACCTCCTCGGTCATTTTGCTCACATGGCTATGTTTTTACACTGATTCCCTTAATATTCACTGAAGAAGGAGAACAAGGGAGCAGCATCACACTATAAAAAGGGTCATGGAGGAGAAACCTGCATTCTCACCCTCACTGCTGCAAATACTGAAAGATTTTGTTTGGTGTGGAACAGCGTCATCAGGAAACCTAAAATGCCCATCTGCTATAGCATGGTGCCTAAGGGTTTCTATTGACCTGAAGCCAGGCCTCCCATAGGTGAAATTCCATGGTGGTGGAAGTTTAGCTGCTTGGGAAACAATAACTGCCAAGAAGACATGTTACCAGTTTGCTATGAAATAAATAAAGATTATGAATGTATCTGACAGAGTGCCAGCCTATCCAAGGTAATCTCTACGAGTCATTGCATTAGGAGTAGAAGCAATGCACCCCAGCTCCCAGGAAGGTTGCGTCCCCCATATCACACAAAGAGCAATCTCCATTTGAAGTTTTTTGGGTTGTTTGAGGCACCTTTCTGCCATGGAGGTGCCTCAGTGTCTGCTTATATTTTATCTGTTGCTGTCTTTCACTGGTGAGGGCTCTAATGAAATGTCTCGCCTACATCCTACCACTTCTTAAATTAAATACATATAGACGTAATATCTTAGAGATATTTGACCGCTGTCACTTTTGCTTGAAACTGGCAGCAGGGTTAAAAAATTATGAGTCAAGTAGATAGAAAAAATAAACAGACAGACATAGAATGTGATTAGGTGAGTCCTATTTCCCTAGGAAACAAATCCCTAAAATTTACAGGTCACACCAACTGGAAAAAACTGCCGGCATTTCATAGGACAGATTGGATGCTGAAAGTGGAGGCAACTAAAAGGAGAGCAAAGCACCGTCAGAAATTGTGAAAACCCAGCATATGAGGAAAAGCTGAAGAATTTAAGACTGTTCGATCTAGAAGGAGAGATCAGGCAGGCCCGTATGATAACAGTCTTCCAATGGGGAAGGCTGGAGATGCCTGATTGGTTATCCTCACAGCCACCAAGGGTAAGAGAGGAAATAATGGGTGTAATTTTCTGGACAGGAGATTTATCTCACATAACATGGAACGTTTTCTGACTTTTGGGGTAGTTAAGCACAGAACAAGGTGGTCTGGGGAGTTTGGGAGTGGCATCAGTTGAGGTGTTTAAGATCAGGTCTGTCAGGGATGAAATCTAATTCTGGTTTACAATAGAAGTAGGTATTAGATAGTCTTCTCAGGTTTATATAAGTCCCATGTATTCATGATTGATAGGAATACAATTTGTGGTTTTCTCTTCTTTAATAAAAGAGCCCAGAAATGAAGCACTTCTTTATGGGGACAAGTGCACCAACCTACAACACTTCAGTATTTATTCTCAGCTGGGATAATTAATATGATCAGTCTGAGCTAATACCTCTTCTACGTCTTTTTTGGAAGGTATCTTGGAATGAGTGGGTTTCTTGTCATTTTTTCTGTTCAGAAACAAAACCAAACCATTATTCACCCAACCTCCAAGCCATTATTCACACAACACTAGTTGCAGCTAGGAACTCCTCGGAGAGACCTCAGAGCACAAGGTGATGGGGACTACTGAAGTGTATCAGTAGTTGCTAAAGTAGAAGCAGCGCTTTATAGTGATGGCTCAAAATGGTGTCAAACATCTTTCTCAAATCAGTGTCAATGGCAATTTATAGTGCATGGGTCAATAGTACATGACTTCTTTCTCTACTAAAGCTTCCAAGTCCATTTACGGAATATTTTCTCCGCAGATATTTTCACAACCAGGATAACTGGATGGCAACTGAATAGTGCCATTGGACATAATGTACTGTCTCCACAATGTGAGGATTATGTAAGAACATAAGGAACCACAGGATCCAGAAAAAGGCACAGCAAGGGTTGTTATAGATACAGGGGGGATCTCCATCACTCTACCATTCTTCTAAAGACTTTTTGGGGTACTAGCACACCTGGATCTCACAGTCCCTCTGAAGAACTACTTTCATCTCAGCAGCGAGGAAGCCTTGTTTCAAGTGTGTTGTGGTCAAAATTCATTTGCACAGCAAATATCTTAAATGTGATTAATCACTTTAAATTTGCAATACACCAGTTGATTTTTAACACCCATATTCTCAAATCCCTTTTCTTGCAAAGTATAAAAGTTCATCACAACCGATTGTCTATTTGCCTGTTATGCTTTTACTTCTTTCACTTCATATCCACTTTTATGAGATACTTGCCATCATTTATCCCAAAGAAAAGAGCTGTTTCATTAGTAGTAAGTTCAACTTCTGTTCAGACTCCCCTCCCAGGACACAGATTAATCCATTTTGAAAAGGAACAGGGAGAATGTCTCAGCTTATTTTCTGAAAAAATTCCTCTATTTACAGGTTTGCAAATCACCTTTCAGCAGTCTGGGGAATGAAACTACCTCAGTCCTCACAACCAGCATCTTCACCCCAAACCATAAATCCTGACCCAAACTCTACTTGCTACATATTTTGGCTTTATGAACAAGTTGATTGATTACACTATTTTTTTAATCACCTGATTATTTTCCCACACCTCTCATCCAAGCAGAAACATCGTAGCAAATATCATACCACCTTCACACTGTTTTCTGCTGTGACTGTAGCTAAATAAATCCTCTGAACATGCAGTAGCTATGTGCAGCAGTGTGGCTTCCAGAAGAAAAGCATCAACAGGAAAGGAAAGCAAGCTACCAGGCACTGGCTGCACTCCCCATGGGTTTGTCTCACCAGAAGTTGTCACCAGCCAAAGGTTAAAAAATACTTTCCACTTGGTTTTCTGGAGGGGAGCATCTGAACAAGCCATGCACAAAATTCATGGAATTGTCATTAAGTCCAAAACGAAATATTAAGACATGTAGCTGACTTTTGAAAACTGCAGGCAACACAGGGAGCCCACTGGGACACCATTCTTCATTATTTAAGTGCAAATTCTACTAGAGGGGAAGAGGAATATTTACCAGCAACTGGAGCCTGACTGAAGTTAGAGCCAGACGGTGAAGGGCTCAGAGTCTACACATTATACAGGAGGATTTTAGGACCATATATAATAGCAACCTTAGCACTGTATTGAGAGTATTCTAAAGGACAAATAACTGTACACTCATATATACGGGGGCTATAATATATACACATACATGTATGTATATATATATGTATGCACTTTTGGGGACATCGGGTATATTTCTGGAGTTCTACTAGTATAGCATTTATTAACTACCCAGTAAACATAGCTGATAAGCACTTAGAAATTATTCAATTTAACTACATTGCTGATTTGGTGCTTGTAAGAAATGCATTGCCATCCCATTATTTCGGTTGTGGGAATGAACAGGGTGACCCTTCCCTGTAACACTCATAGCAAGCAATGAGGACACTCCTTTCCTCCTGCTCAGACTCAGGGAACTGATTAAGGCTAACAAGGCCAAGGAAGCTCTAAGGAAAGCCCAGTCCCTTGGGATGGGCTGGAAGGTTTCCTAGATGCCCATACTGCAGCTGAGAAAGCAGCCCTGGAGAGAGCCTAGCTCTGATCCTTGCTATCTTTGGGGTTACATTTTCCAGGCGAGTCCTGGATACAAAACACTACAGGCTGGGAAAAGTGATACCCAGGAGGCCATGTGGTGGAACGCTGCCAGGCTGTCCTCTGGGGTGCTGCTTTCTCTGCAGAAGCTATGATTCAGTGGTTGCATTTCCCACTGAGGCTATCATAGTAGCGCTAGGCAGTGGAGAAGAGGTGAGGAAGAACTGTGAGTACAAGAATGGCACAGTACAAGCTACACAGGTGCAAAAGTAGACAAGGATGCCAAATCTCCAGGCTTAAATTAGTAGGAAGGACTTTTTCCTGTAGCCACAACTATCACCATTAGAATGAGTGGTGCAAGTGACCATTTAGAGTGAACACCTTATAGGATTGTCATGGACCTCAGATTATCTGGTTTTGAACTTTTGTTCATAAAATGCCACAAGATAAGAGTTCTCCATGAGCCTGAAACCAGACCCTTTCTTGCAGGAAATACTATGCCAGCGCTGAAGTGTTGGCGCCATACACCTCCTTACTCTTTGACATCTGCTGACTGGCGTGTGCCAAGAAAAAAGTAACTGGGCAGTTCAAGGAAGGAAGACATTGAGCTCAGAATCACTGATACCTGCCAACATGACTTATTTTATATTAGACTTAGAAATATAGGAGTATTTGTGCCATAAAGGGTGAGAATCTAAGCATAGAAGTGCCATTTCTAAACTCTTAAAAATAGTTGGGTTTTTTTAAACCCAGAAAATGTAGCAACTGGGGTCAGTGAAGAGCGAATCTCTGTAACATCCACAGATGTACGAACAGTCACTATGTCAAATAATCCTCTCTGTTTCCCCATTCCTTTCCCTCTGACTCATCCATAATGCCATTTACTTTATTCACGCAGTGTAACTGCAGATGTGCACCCTCTTGCCATCATTTCAGTTTCTAGATATATTTTTTCCATGTGAACCTGTGAAAATATTTTGATTGAACTGGTGCAAAAATATTTCAGGCAAACCCAAGGCATGGATGTCAAAATATGCTAGCTGAATAACGTACCTACTGTATATAATAACATTATCCAGTTATTAAAGGAAGCAAGTGGGAAAATTTAGGTCTATGGTTTCTAGCTCATAGGGAAAAATAAATTACAAATCCTGATTAAAAGCTGTTAAAGGACTTTGAATTATGCTTCCCTTCCTTAATCAATTTGACCTACTAAGCATTGCCCCAGCCCAGCAGAGATAAGTAGGCAGGCTGACCGCATCGCATGGTGCAGTCAGCGAAAGTTACTTTCTGTAGCCTCCAGCCTTCCTCTTGGATATGCATGTCATCAGGAAAACTGAGGCCAGGCTCACTACTTTCTCTTCCGCCCCTTCAACTCCACATGTTTCCTGACCCTTGGCTTCTCTGCTGAGAGGGCTTGCCACCTGCACAGCAGATCTGCTAGCACAACCACATCCTGTACCTTCACCATGTCCAGGGTTCATTATTTTCATCAGCCCTTATGATGGCTGTAATGGGAATGTGCTTGGGTTCTAACCATTCTTGTCATTGGAAAACAAAGCACTGTTTCCACTGTGCTGTGCAGCAGGGGTAGTTGAATGGTGAAAAAGGAACCGAAAAGCACGTAGCATCTCGCTTGCTGCCTCTTTGGGTAGGATGATGAATGCCTCATGGGGATGGGGACCTTGGTCTTTGCAAAACTGGCATGCAGCAGCAATAGGACATGTGAAAAAGCCGAGTTCCATTTCTTCAAATGTTTCTGTCCTCTTCTTCCAAGGGAGATACTGCCATGAATGCCAGAAAAAAAGTTATATACACTTTCTCCAATATTCCCAATCCCCTTTTTCCACCCAAATTTTTTCTCTGGTAATTTTTTCAGGATAATCATGTCTTCTGGAAAGACAGGAGAGAATAACCACAGCTGGAGGGTGAGCAGGAGGCATCGTCAAGGAGGCAGTTTAACAGAGCAATAATCCAGGCTAAAAAGGCAGAGCCAAGGAGGAGAAATGTGCCTGTCCCTTACCCGTATTGGTCCAGCTCATGTGATGGCTACTATCCTGGTGCTACAGCAAATGAAATTACTGCCCATTTGCTGTTCAGGCTGCACCATTGAAGGGTAGTGACCGAGCAGTGGAGATAGGTCTTCCCAGATGAGTCCCCAGTGCTGTGTTCCCCAAGAAGCCAAAGCAGGCCAAGGAGTAGCACAACACCCTCTGGTTGCATGGTGACTTGGAAAAGTCATGGGAGCCCAAAACATATTAGTGGGGGCTTCACCACAAAATGCTCCTTTTTCTAGAAATCGTTATTAACTTCAATCCCTCCAACCACATCACCAAGGCATTAGGACTAGGTCTGCATGCCTCTTCATGTTGAGATCAAATTCTGTGTACTTTTGGCTATGATGTGGACAAAATTAGTTTCATGAATGAAGCAACTGGACTCAAAGCTAATCCAAATTGAGCATCAAGAATGTTTTCAAATCAAAGATCATTCTGTGCATCTTTTGCGCCAAATGAGAATGGGAACTTGTGGCCAAATCTCACTGCTCTGAGCAATCCTACTCTCCACAGCTGGATCTCTTCCCTAGGCAGGACTGGAAGTGGTCTAATATGTCCTGACTTGCTGTTTCCCCCATGCCCAGTTCAAACTGGGAAACAAAATAGCTCAACCTACTGGGAGAGATTTCCACACTTAAGGCAGCATTAGGCTGCTGTCCTAAGGAAATATACTGCGCCATTACATTGTTCGTCCATCTGTAAGTCCCACTCTCCTTACTAGCTCTTGAATTAATTGGCCAATTTCTGCAAAACTGAAAGGTTGATAGAAATAGCACAGTTAATTATGTTTGTGGAAACGCTCAGTTCACTGTCCCTCTAGGGAAGAGGTAATCTCTTTGACAGCAGCCAAATAGATAAAGAGCATGCACATATGAGCCTGCCCACTTGTTCCTGGCTCCTGACTGCTTACAGCACAGGTACACCCCCAGCCCAGTGGGCATAGAAATAGGTGTAGAAGCTGGGGTCATGCTGCAGAGTCTTCTAGAGGACGCAAGTCCATGGGAAACTAAGGTCTGCTAGTTCTGCTGCTCAAAACCCCAATGTGCTAATGCATTACCATGCTCAGATGCACATCAGGTGCCAAATGCCAAAGCTCCTTAGATTTACTTATCACATGTCATAGCCAAATGAAAGACCAGTGTCTTCCAAAAAACAAACCACAGTGCTTCCAAAGTATGCTTCTGTCAGTCCAATTCTGTCCTCCTTTGTACTGAAGCAGACTGAAAAACTCTGCATGAGCATCCTTCACTGGTTAATGCTAGTATGTATAAAATACCATTTAAAACTAACTCCCGCTGAGAGTGCCAGAAAACACAGAAAAAAATCCCCAGCATTTCTGGTAGACTTTTCCTGCTGTATGATTCTTTTGACAGTAACCCAAATCAGCTTCTCTGAAGTCAATAGCAAAATTAGCTCAGTGTGATGAAAGAAGAAATGCCAAGTAATTCTTCATCTGAAATATGATCTTCTGTTTGCAGTGCCTAGAGTCCTCACGCTGATGCTTCCACCAACTAGTAAAAAGAATTTCACCCTTGAGTTAACGTCAGATCTATTTTCTTAAAAACAACAGTGTTACATGTGAGAAAGGACCTATGCAAAGAGGGACACCGGTTTTCATCTGCCATGAAGCTCTCATGCAGCCTGTAGAAATTTGTTGATTTTGTAAAAAGAAGACCCAAACCTTAAAAAGTTGTGTTCTCAGGGCAGGACCACATATTTGGAATTCAGCTACAACTGGATTGAATATATGCTAAGATTACTTCCACCTGTGGAGTCAATCTAGATTTCTTCAGTATGAACAGGTTAGATTTCCTTCTTAATGCCTGGCTTTCATCAAGTATCTACCTGAAGTCATTACTTTTACCAATTGGAGTAGAGAAAGATTTTTATCTCCACCATAAGTGTGGTGGGCTTTTTATGCAGTAGGAACAGAAAGACCGTTTTCTTCCAAGTGAACAACAGCACCCAGTGACAGACAGGTAGAGTCATGAGACAGGAAAATGCTTGTCTCAAATTTTGCAGATGGTGTTTGGGGACAATTTTAACCTGGAAAAGATTCACTTTGGGAGATGACACAGCACAAGAGCAAACAAGGCAGCTCCACACTTTATCCATCTCACTGAAGGTTTTGTACATTGTCCTCTTCCAGAGGCAGATGAAACCATCCCTGTCTTTAGCTCAGTCACTGTGATCATCTTTAGCGGCAGCCATATAGCACTTTGGATATACAGCCTTTAAGCCTCAGGGGAATTGTAATGGACTACGTGAGGAAGAGCTTTCATCTCAGTGTCAGATACCAGGAAAGGCTGTGCAATACTAACTTTTATAAAGGCTGGAAATATCTGCTTTTGGTGCATTAGCTTTAGTGGTAGAAAAATGCTGTACAGGTGAGAGAGAATGTTATAGCGGGAAAAAAAGACAGTATCTGAGCAACCTTCTGCACACATTACTGGGAAAAGTAGCTAATGAACTCTCACCTTATTGATAAAAGTTTTATAGGCGCTAAGTTTTTCCTTCTATGAAAGTCTTCTCAAAATGTCATTTGTCAATCAAGAGGTCATGTTCTCTAAATATTTGGGGGTTTCATAGGCTCAGTTACACCCTGAAAGTCATGATCCAGTGTTTGCAACAGTTTTGAATTACCAGATAACCCAAGCCACCCACTTCTTGGATATGTGAATTGACTACTGTGTTGCATATAAAATTGGCTGCTATTGGAAGCCTTTCCTGAAATAAGAACTCTATAGACATTTAATAGCCCAGTGAAGCCAGCATAGGAATGAAGACCACCTTGCCTAGTTTTGGAATCACAGTGGAGGAGAGAGGTATGGAACTGCTGAAGACAGTGGCACTCTCTATGGTGGCGACACAACAAGCGGGTCTGATTTCCAAGTCCAACCTCCAAACCAGCTCAGATGCTAGCCTGAGGTGGTTGATCAGTGCAAGTTCTTTTAAATCTTTGGGTGGAAAGCTCATGTAAATCCTGTTTGAGGTGAGTAAGTCCTTTTTGTGCTTCTGGTCCTTTGATGCACAAAGGATTTAAAGAGCAGCTGTGTATTTATTTTACAATGCATTCAGCATGTATACTTTTGAATGATAAGATGGTTTATCTGTAGTTTGCTTAATCTTTTCCTGTCATTCATGGAGATTAAGCACCATTTTCATTGTAAACATTCCCTCTGCTCCCTTCATGATTCCCTAAGGATACACCAGTTCAGATATCCCTTCAAATAATGAACAGGCAAGGACTAATAAATATTTCACACATAAAAGGAGTCTTGTAGCAAAAGGCTCTAATAGCTCCCTCCATTATGGGGGATATTTCTATTTGATTTTTACTTCTTGAATCCTTTCTTAAAATTCAGAGACAAACATGGATTTCCAGTGAATGTGGCAAGCACACCTGGACCTAAATAAAATAAAATGACGGGAAATAAACTGCCAGGAAGCAGAGCTCTTATTTTGTACGCAGTTCCACCCCATCCCACTTCCTATAGTGCATTTTAAAGAAGGGGCTGCTGTATATCCCAGCCCTGTGAAGACTGCAATACATTTTTCCATTATCATCTAAAGCACAGTGCACTTTCAAGGCTAAAGATTAAGCAAGGGGAATGTGAAAACATAATTTACGGAGAAATTTCTGAACTTATCAACTCTGTGCAAAAGTAAGGAAAGAAAAGCCCAGCCAGGGTCATATAGTTTTCCCTCAGCTGGATTTTCTTTAAGAGTTGCCAGTCTATTGTCTTTCTAGTCATCAGAGAGCAATTAATTAGTAAAGCATAGTGTAAGTTGAAGCATCTCAAGGCTCTAAAGTGGAACGCACTATCTAAGAACAAAATATTAGAGGAAGCTTCATGTGTCTAAATATCTTTTTAACAAGTTTCTTTTAATACCTTTACTTGGGGGAAACAAGTCCACAGATACCCAAAATTTTATGTATAGTCTCTCGTTTTAGTAGAAAGGAGAATGGTTAAGAAAACAGAGAAGTGTTGTTTTTACTTTGAAAGAAAGTCTGATTCATGGGCTGGAAAAACTCGTGGTCATTTCTGTCATTCGTTTCTCAGAAGCTTCTGCTTTTGCTGTAGGACATTTCACCAGCTTCTGTGGCAGCCTTTGAATTCTTGTGGTTTACAATCCAGCAAAATAAAATATCTCAGGATGAGTGCCTGTTTTGTGAAGATTATTAACCTGAATGGTTCAGTAAGGACAAGGCCCTTTGGAAAAGAAGACTAAACAGATGGGGACCTGGACACCTAAATCCATCACATCTCACCAGGTATGTATCCTGTTCCTGAGCTTTCACAACATGGATGTAGCCAGAGAGCAACCAGTCATGTCATAGTCACACCCAGACAAACACCTCCAAAGGAAGAAAAGCATCAGTGAACACAGAAGTGGATTTTGAGCTTTCCCGTCCACTTACATGCTGCTGATACCAGGTCATGCTCACCACTTGCTGGCAAAAAATACTCATCAATCAGTCACTGCCAGCATGGGCACAAGATCTCTGAATTCACTCAGAAGTATGCTATTGATGCCATGGCTTGGTCCCTCATCTTCCTTGTACATAATAAGTGCCATCTTCCTTGTACATAATAAGTGCCATCTTCCTTGTACATAATAAGTGCCACTGTGCTCCCTGCCACGGAAAGGAACTTGCACGTGAGCATGAAATTATGTCTTTTGGCAGCTAAACAGGTTTTTGACCACATAGCTGTAGTAGTAGCCAAATCTGCTAGATGGTCAGCTTTCAAAATCTTGTGCTTGAATCACTTACCATGACATCCATGTACTGACATTAATGGAACAACACTGGTTTAGGACTTGTGTTTTACTAGTAGTATTCATCTCAACTGAAGACGGAAGCTTTCACCTACATTACTAACAAACAGCAGCCCTGATGTTGTGGCATCACAAATGGGGTGAACTAAGACTGCTTCTGAGAAATATGGTCCCAGATTCCCTCAGACTCAATCATGCATCCCTGTGCCTTTCCCAGGGCCAGTGTTAGTGCAACAGCTCTAGAGAAAACACATCTCCTGCCCACCCTTGACGCTGGTATCCCCAGACATGTTTTTAGGGCTAACCTGACCACCTCTGGTCCAGCTGATGGCTCAGATATGGCCTCTGAAAATGAAGCTGAATATTTCACCTATGCCAGTATGATCCAGGCTGCACTGAAACGGATGAACCCCATGCCACAAACCCGGGCATAAGTTGTCATTGCTTCTCTTTACAGCCATAACCACACAGTTACAGTGAGCTGATCTATTGAGCTCATCTGGCAGGAAACAAACCCACTGTAAGAAACAGTTTTCTGTCAGATCAGCTTAACGAACCAATGCAACCTACAATCATCATGCAATGTGCAATTATTTTTGTTTGATAAAAGCTGGGAAGTAGAGATCACCCCCTTGTTGGCAGTGAGCAGCTAGGTCAGATTTGGTGAATCATGTAATGCTGCTGTCTCAACTGAGTCTAGTGGTTCGTGTTCCTCACAAAGCTTCCTGTTTTCCAATAACCATCTCCAGAACTGGCATGAGCAGCAGTGTCACTGTCACTTGCTTTTGCAGGCTGCATCACATTCACAATTCCCTCTTTTACTCTCCTTTCTCTTCCTGAGGGCACAGAGTTCGGAGGACTGCTCTGCAAACAGTTTTCACCAACCTTGACTTTGTACAAGTTTTGCTTTTGTTTCTGCCAGAGCTGATCAAAATCAGCTCATACTCCACTAAAACCAAAGTCCTGATCTGATACAGTGACATTTCAAAACTGTGTCAAGTTTTGACTGCTTGCAAGCACCTTGTCACAGTGACCTGGTTCAGGGTGCCAGCAGACTCTGAAAGAGGAAACCTTTCCAGCAAGCTCCCAGCAAGATGCTCAGGGATGGCAGGAGCAGATGGGCAAAGAGACAGCTCTGGGGCTCCAGGCCTGTTTGATGGAATGAAATAACATCAGCAAGTTTGTAAGAGCTGACTGAGGTCTTTTTCAAAGCACAACAGCTGCAGGCCTTACTCTAAGGCTGTCATCCTGTGCTGTGCAGTGCACTTTGACCAAGCTCTCACAAACACCATACACCAACAGCAGGCTCAGCCACTTTGCTGAAGAAAATACTGGGTGAAAAAAGACACCAGCACTGCAAAACACCCAGGCACTCTGCACGTAACAGTTAGCAACAAGATCCACGGTAAAAGTAATAGCAATGAGAATGTTCATGGTAATTAATAGAGGCAGCAGCACCACAGTACAGGAAGAGGAGGTGGGAGATGTCATAAAAGTTTAAAGGGTTCTTTGCCTTTTGTTTTGTTTTTCAAAAAGCTTTTTTTTTCAATAAGCAACTTTTTTCCCTAAAGAAGGGAATTGAGTTTAGACTTCTAACAAGATATGCGCTCTGATCCCATGCAGGTCCAGTTACTAGTGGTTTGTTTCAGCTCAGCCTCGCAAAGTCCTGCCCCTGTTTTTCCTGAAAACGTTTGAGCATGAGTGCTCAATTTTAAGCATATATGTGTCTCCCGTGCCTCCCATGCATGGGGAGAGTGTTTTGAGGCTGACATCTTGATGTGCACTGTGGGCCTGCAGCTTGGACACTCAGCTGCAGCACCTCGTGAGACTAAGCCATACATGATTAAAAGCTGTAACACAATATATTGTCCTTCTAATATGGTCTCACTGGACTCAAGGGGTTGAAACTAGATTGTGCATCATTTGGGGCAAAAGTGGTTTTGCACTGGGAACAGGAATATGTCTCATGGAGTGATTAATTTTGCTGTGTGCTGCAGCTTCCATTACAGTGCTTCACTTCAAGTGCTGCTTCTTGCCTCAGGGAATATTTTCCCACTCTCCAGTTGTTTATAATAATGAAAAGGCTGGTCTTGATTTGGAAAGAGCAATGTGTTTAGATAAGATAAAATTGCTGCTGAGGAACTAAGAGCAGTTCTTTCTTTGCATTACCACTTGCTCAAGGCCTGCACTCCCATATCCAGCCTCTATCTCAGGAGCAAGCAGCAGAGCTGTAGATGCAGCTCAGTCAGTTTCCCAGACATCAGGAAATGAACGTTTTGACAACTTAGCCAAAATAACAAAATAGCTAAAGTTAACAGGATAGCAGCTGCAAGGATTTATGTCTCACATGGGGCTTACCCACAACTGTTGTTGCATGCCAAGGTGGAATGACAGAACCCCAAGCTCTCCCTTAATTTTATGCATTTATTAATAGAAATAGCTTTTGCAGAAGAGGATAGGCTGACACCCATGAAGTCTGGAGTCTGAAGGCCTCTGATTTCTAACAGAGAAAAGACAAGGGCAGCTTTTCTTTACCGCAACACCAGCATTTTCAGTCATCATTCAGGTGACCACGTTTGGAAAGGGAAGATTAAGTTCTGCTTCAGTGTAGGGTCAGTCCCAAAACTAACGGTCCCAGCAAGATGTTTTTTGTTTGTTGTTGGATTAGGTTTCTTTTGAAAAGGGGACAAACAGGAAGCAGGGATCTCTCCTGCCCTGCTGTGTTGTTCCACCCCATCGCACCGGGCAGGAGCAGGGCAGCCCTGGTTCCCTACCTCCCTGTGGCAACATGATGAATGATGAATTCCCAGGGATATGGCACAATGGGGGAGACCAGAAGGATCCTGCATCCCTGTGAATCATGAAGACAAAATAGAAGTGCAAAGCTTTTTGTGGAAGGGTTGGGAAAGTTCCCGCACATCAGGGCTATCTACACCAGCACAGGACATCTAGCCTCCCAAACTTAGACAGAATAGGCCAACATGGTCTCATGCTACACCAGCCATCATAGCAGGATTTGTTGCCATCTCTCTTGCTGTAATGGGAAGCAGACCTATGAGTGTATGGCATCACCGTGCATGACCGTCATTCCCACACAGAATGTCTGGATAATGATTCACTGGAGCAATGAGTTCTGCCCAGGAGCAGAAAGTTAAATTGCTGGAAAAGTGTGCAAGTATTTAGCCTCTAGCTCTGGAATTAGGTGCCACAGGTGGGTGTTAGGGAGCACTCAGCATCTTGGGGCTGTGAGATGGATGAAGTAGGATGCAAAATGCTCCAGAACACCTCCTGATGAGCAGGTCTGCATGCACTGCCTCAGGAGATGGCTTCTAACAGGATACCAGAGGCATCCTCATTCCAAGGTTTGTCACACCTCACCTGGATATTTCTGTACTGGACTCCAGAGCACAGCGTCCTCCTATATGGCTTTAAAATGTCTATCATCAAATGCCTTTCTGAGGTAATCATCTTCAGAATGATTTCAGAAGAGAAGAGGTAAGCCAGTGAGTAGCTTAGTTAGAAGACCTGACAAGTGGAAGGCAGAATACTTAGCCTTTCCTTAGGAAATTCTCCCAACAATTCCCAAAAATTAATGAGAAATATGTTACAAGGTAACAGTGTTGACAAGCATTATCCATGGCCCTAGCTGTGCTATAATGCAGAGAGGAAAAGAAAAGGCTGGTGTTTGCAATGGAGGGCTCTGCCCAGTCTACACAGGCTTGTTCCTGCTGCAGGACTTTAGTAAAGCAAGAAGCATTTCTGAAAGGGATGGCTTGTTCATTCTAGAAAGCTGCAGAAGCTCTCATTGAGGCTTTGTAAATATTCGTCATTTCAAATTGATAACTGCGCCTTTTTGAGTGCCATGGACCCTAGGCTCTTCACGATGTCACTGCCTTTAAGACAAACCACAGCCCCTTTCATAACAGGTTGCTGCTTTGTTATTTTTCTCTACCAGCTCCAGAAGCATAAAATCATGTTACATGCTATGAAATATGATCCTGCACCAAGAGAGAAAACTCTGGACAAGGCTATTACAAATAGACGGCTTGTATCACCATGGTGTGCCCTTGAACTCAGTACGAGAATGAAGTTGTGTCTCAAACATCGCAGAACTACTCTGCTTGGACTCAACCAGGAGGATGCTTGTCTTGTGCTTACAGCAGGTGGAACTGAGGTGCAGTGTTTTAGGAGTGATGGGGAAGGAGAAGGCGGCTCAAGGGTCAGGGAGCACAGACCCCCTAGAGCCACTGTTTTGGTGCTGAGCGGAAAAGTGGGGTCAGGGGTGGCTGGGCAGGGATAAAGGTGATCCTTACCTGGCCATGAGCACAGGGCCAGGTCAGGAACCAGTCTCGGGCTGTGGTGTCATTTGCAGAACAAAGAAGGGACGCACATTTTCTCACAATCATATAATCCTAAACCAACTTTACTGCTTTTTCTCCTGCGTGTGCTCAAATTAACTTTGCCTCTATGTTCGGGGAACTAATCTTGTCCTTAAAGGTAAGAACAGGTATAAGTGGTTTTTTGGAGCAGAGACAGTATGCTAAGCCCTTGGCCAGGTCAACCAGACACTACAAGGAATCTGCAGAAAGTAAATACAGATTTTACGTACTTAAGAATTTTGACAAGAAACCTGATTCTAGGACTTACATTCACCTGGCCAAAAGAGCAGAAATTCCTCACGCAACGCCCAGCAAATCATCTCAAATTTCCAGTATTAATTGCAAACTATTTGCAAATGGTTTGCAGCCAAAAGTTATTTGCAGAAATCAATCAGCTAAAAATTCATGGCAAATTAATCTGTTTACCAGTCATTTCTCTGGGAAATAATGGGCCAAGTTCAACAAGTGTTTCAAATGAATGCATATAGCTTTGTTTCTGACCAAAAGCTGCTTGCTGTCATACTGGGAATGTCGAGCAGTGCCCAGGCAGGCACATGTACGCACAGGATTAGGTATAATTAGAAGCATGCACTGGGCCAGACCGAGATCTTCAGAATCTGAGGAAAGATTTAATCATCGTTAAAATCATCAAGAAGAATCATCAAGAGAAAAATCATGATGAGAAAGCAAGACTCAGTGAGACAAAATAATTTCGGGTTGTCTTATTTTAACTACCCTACCCTTTGTGACACCAAAAGAATATTTTATTCCATTGATCTTGATTCAACTAACTACATTTATTCTTATTAGGCTCTTATTCTAACATATATTCTATGAAAATATTCCCCAGCAGTTCATGAACATAGGCTTGCCTAAATTCACTTCATATTGCTCCTGAGAATGACCACCCACACCACAGCCAACAGGCCCTGCTTTCCTTCTCGTGCTAGCTGCATCTCTGCTGAGCAGCTCCCATGGCCTTGAGACTTATTTTCTTCCCAAAAGACAGAATGTTACTGTCTGCATCCAACAGTAACAGCCCATATCTGCTCCTGCCTGGAGAGAAAGAGGCCTTCAAGAATCAGCACGGGCCCATTAAGCACTTACCCAGATGATATTCTCCAGGAGCAGTCCTTGCAATCTTTCATTCATTTTACTAAGTGAAAGCAACTGATGCTTTCACACTCATGATGCTGATCACCTCTGGTAAGGCAACTGGCACTGGGTCCCTGAAGTCTGGGATGAAGGATGGCTAACAGTATGACACGAGGAAGTGAACTGATGAGCCAAGGAAGGGTCTGGGTGAACCAGAAAACCAGTGTCTCCAAGAGCCCACAAGACCAGCGCAGAAGGTGGGAGTTGCTTTTCCCAGCCACAGTTTGAAATACAGCTGCGATACAGCTGCATGGGAGGCTTCGACCATGTGAGGCTATATTTTATTACCAAATAACCCTGCTGCACTTTACCAGCAGTTGCTGTCTGTTGTTGGCTTTGTGGTCACTTTTCACTTCTTGGAATATTGCAGGAAATTTTAATAAACAGGGTCTAATCCCCCCATTTTTCTCCACAGCCGTTCTTAACTTCAGTGCATGCCCACTGGAGGTAGCCTTGCTTACTGTCTGGCTATTGAGTGCCTGTTTAGTCACCACTTTACTGATACTTACAGGAAAGAGCTATTGTTCCTGGGCTTCCTTGTGGATAACAGAAGTTCCTGAATTTCTACTTCTTGTAAACTAAACAAAACACCCCTGAAGAAAGCATTTGATTCTGGTTTGTAACCTGTATGACTATAATCTGCATGGATTGGTTTGATTTTTTAATTCACAGGAGCAAACAGTAATTTCAAAGCAACAAGACAAATCTAAATGAACCCCTTTGGGAAAGATAATGGTGCATCGCACAAGATTTGAAACACCAAAACAAAAGCAATCAGCAAACTCACGTGACTGCCCAGAGGACACTTCAGTTTTAGCAGATGTTTGGCCCTGCATCGGTGTTTGGAAGAAGAGAGCAAGGCGCTTCCCAAGGGTTATCTTCAATGTAGCTAACATATCAGGTTGGCTCATGGGAAAAGAACATGGGCAAAAAGGAAAGATTTAATTAATCAAGTCAATAAGCACAACAGTTGCCTGTTCCAACATAATATGGGGCACAAATCATTCAGTCCTTTGCCAGTACCCTTCTGGTACATTTGACTGGTTTATAACGTTAATATAGCTGTTCAGCGAGGAAAGGAAAGAGGCTACATATTCTGGAAATGAGTTAGGAAGAAGAGAAATGAAGCACAGATACAAATCTGGGGAGGCAACACTCTAAAACTCAAAAAAAATCACTAGGTTAGATGGGAATCTGAAAAGGCTGGGTAAGAGTCATTTTTAATAAAGCAGAATCTCATCTGATACTGTATTTTAGAAAGATTTTTTTCTGCAGGCTGTCCCCTAAATATACAGTAGCCTTTATCTGGCTGACATTGGAGGCATGGAATTCAACTAGTTAAATGTGCTCAGATAACAAGAGTTTTGCATGTAAGTGCTACTTTCTAATAGACATGCACTTTGCTGAGATAATGAGTGATTTGGATAAAAGACGAGCATACTTCATTGGGAAATTCTGCCAACTGAAACTAAATTACTCTTCTAATAATTGCACATCTCCAGGAACATTTCAATAGATAAGTGCAACAGTAACAGCTGAAAGCTGTTCAACTCTTCGGCTGCTAAAAACATGATCTACATGACACGTACGATTACAGACTCGTACCATTCATGCCAAGCAAAAAGGGGCAATAATTTGGTAAAATATTTTTGCATTGCTTTGAGTGTTTTCATTGGTAAAGGTTAGGAGTTAAGTGAAGATTTTACTATTGTCCAGCTTCATTATGTTAAGGCTTTTAGAGACCCTGGTCACGGTTCTGAATGTATTTTCCTCTCATCTGTACAGCCGTGCGCACACAGATTAACAGCACAGCGCAGGCACAGTAAGTCTGGAATATCCAGCATGATTTATCTGTAGGTGTGCAATAGCCCTTTTTCCTGCCAGCTGCCAGGCTCCACTCCCAGGCATCCGGAAGAGTGGCCGGTTACTGCAAAAATACAGGAAAAGACATATCCTATATGCTTGTCATATGGTGCATGCAATTTGACTATGCAGTACAGGAAATCCTACGCAGTGCAAGCAGCCCAGCAGCCCTGGGACAAGCTAATAGGCCTTGGGAGCATGTGTGTAGGGAAAGGGATGGCTAAGCATGCGTTGCCAACCCATGAGCTCATGCTTTCAGGTGGCATTGTCCCTGCCTCTTCAGGGTCCAGCCGTACCAGTGCCCAAGCATCCCTCTCCCAGAGCCAGCAGCTTACTCTGCTGTTCTCACTGACTTGAAAGAAGCTACTCATATGCTTAAAATTAGCCCTGGAGCTGGGCCAGACTTCTCAGCACATTATGGGACAGAGCTGTTGACAGATGATATTAACTCTCTCACTTGTGAGACATTTGTACACACTCTTAGCCGAGCTGCCAGACCAAGGTCTTGGCCTCACGTTCTTGCTGAAGAGCCCATGGTGCTTTTCACAAGAACTAAGATGTCAGGCTCATCACTCAGATCAGTACTGATGCTGATGCCAGTAAAACCCTCCTGCCCTATCCTCCTTGAGTACCTATAAAACAACTGCAGTGAACCAGTCTGCCTTGCCTTCAGCCCCAAGTAGCTGGACTTTAAAACATGTTGGCATTAATTTGCCTTTCATACTGAAAAGTGGCCACATGATTGATATTGCTGGCTGCCACTTGAGTTTGCATGTTACATTTGTAGCATACAAAGACAAGTTGGGGAGTACACAGAGGCATTCACAAAACCCAAGGTGCTTATCTGATGGGATGGTGCCATCAAGCAAGCAGTTGAGTAGAAAAGTTAAACAGGGACAAGATTTCATTGGGTTGGTTGGCAGATTTTTCTACTACTATAAATTTGTACAGAATAGTCTCTGGAGATGAGAGGAGAGGAAAGACAGATTCTGGACTTTGCCATATGAGTACAAGTCTGTTGTCTCCCATGGTGTAACACTGCATCCATAGCTACACTCAGGTTAAGAAAAAAGACCAAAGGAAGGAAGACAAGATTCTTGGCTCTAACAAGATAACAGTCTTTTGCCTTGCTACCTTTTCAAATTCATTGACGATACAACAAGGTACTGGGCAGAAGAGCACACTAGGCAGCCCCTGCCAGCAGCAAAAAAATAAGGCTGTCTGAATTAGCAGTATGAAGCCTGTTTCATTTCCTGGGCATTTTCTTATCTGTATCGCACTTGGGTTTTTGATCTGTGGGTGGGTGGGTCAGGAAGTGGCCTCAAGACACCTCTTTTGCCTCATCTGTGGAAATTTTCTAATTATAGGGCTGCATCAAGAGGCTCCCACTCCTGTCATGGCACTTGGTGTTGTTTATGTTGTTTAAATAAGAGAAGGAAAGAACCCACCTTCCCAAACCAGTGAAATAATGAGGAACAAAATGCACTCTTTTATCTTTTTGTCAAGTGAGGCAAGTCTATTATCTGCCCCAGCCTGCGGCTGGGATCACCGTCTCCCCCAGAGCAGCGTTTTACAGGCTGATTAGTGTATAGCTTCCTGCAGTAAACTACCAGCAAGGACCAGAACACAGGAGGGGAAAGAGAAATTCAGGGACAAGATTTAAGCCCTGGCTTTAGTTTTTATTGCCTATACTGTATGTCAATACATATTTAACTGATAACCCCTGCATAGTATATGAACACGCACACAAAAACGTGCATGCAAACACAAAATAGACTACACAGACCTCAAGAATCACTGCTGACTTTGCACACAGAATGATGCTAAATCAGGAGGGTTTGAACCAGCTGGCTTTGAGAAAAAGCATCTCTGGAGCAAGTTGGTAGACATTCCAGAGAAGTTTGTCAGGCAGAGCCAGAGTTATGTGGAGACATGGGCTTCAGGTTTGAAAAGACCTGGAGCCAATGCAGTTGGAAAGAGCTTTTGCTGCACTACAACAATTAGCTTTTAATATTTTACATTCTTGGAAAGTCATTATGCCACCTTGAATTTGTAAAGCATTTCCTTTAATAGTCTTGTTATTCTATTAGAAATGCCTGTTAAAAATGGCTAACTGCAAAGATACAACCAGATAAATAGATTTGTGGCAACAGGAAGAACAAACTGCTCATTAAGTGTCTAATTTCTATGGCAGAACAGTGATATGAGTAAATTTCTTGAGCCTCCAAATTACTAATGCTCTGTTACACTTGCTAGTTGAGACATGGGAAGGTGACATACAACTTTAATTCCTTTAAAATTAAAATATCACCAGTGGGTTTTGATGGTAAAATACGTGCCTAGCTGCTGAGTAAGATAATACCCCTGTCTGCATAAATGTCAGGTTGAAGTGGGTGAGAATGCTCAATAAAGACACAAGGGGCTAGAATTATAATTTGGGGGTTTTCTATCCCTGTCACTATAGCAAATGCTTGGCTGCATTGTGTAGAGCAAGACAGAGCTTAAAATCATCAGAAGCTTTTGGTTTTAACCACAACAAATCTTTGAAAGAATCATAGAATCATAGAATAGTTTGGGTTGGAAACGACCTAAAGTCTTGAAAATAACGTTCAGTGTCAGAGTACAGACTGTACGGAGTCCGTAAGTACTGTAACAGAAGGACTGTCACAAATAAAGGTGAGGAAGAAAGTGGTATTACTACCTAAAAAACTTTCCGAAGATGACTCAGCAATGGAAAGAAGTGGCTTGAAGACTAGTTGGGAGCAGCTTGCAGCAAATGCTGATGGAAAGCTCCCTCAACTCAGCTCTGTTTTTGTGGATGCAGCTTCTGTGAAGGCTTAGCAAGAGTTTTTCTTCCCTGAAACCAGACAGATAATCAGCTTTTAGATTCTCGATGTGATCTTGTTAAGGGCATTGATCTTGATTTGGAGATAGACTTCAAATGACCCTTTGTAATACAAGTTAAAGAGCCCAGAACCCTGTTGACTTTTATTTATTTATTATAAACATCATTATATGTTTTATTTGCTCAGATGTAAATGTTTAACCCAGGTAAATGGGATAACCTTGGAAGACCATGGAGATGATACTCTATGCACTAATGCTATGGATTGTGGAACTGGATTGCTTCAGATGTTTCTGTATCATCTTCACTGAGACTATCAAAAAAATGAACTGCACTGGTCTCCCAGCTGAAGGTGTGTTGACATTGCTTCCAGGATCTAAGCGAATCCTGGGCCACCAAGGTTAAAGAGGACGCAGACTGGGAGCAGACCCCGGATCAGCAACTCAAGCTCTCAGCTCCCAGGGAGGTGCTGAGAGATGCTGCCTCACAGAATAGAGCTAAATGAAGAATGAGCAGTAAGATAGTGGAAAAGATAAAATTGCATAAAGCTTCTCCCTCACCCTCTCAAAGAGCTTTACGTACGCTGGACCTTGAGCTAGTCAGGCGTGCAAACCTTTCACACATTGAGAAAGGAATTATGGACCATACGATCAGTGGTTGTGAGGAAGAGAAGTTTTTCTAGATGATCTATCTCAGCTGTTTTCACTGGAAGAGCTGTTGCAGATATTGTAACTCTGGCAGGTAGCTGAACTGGACATCCCCTTCAGATTCATTGTCATTTGGCCCCAATCTTACATTACCATTGGTATTTTTTAATAAAGATAAATCCAGGGTTTTTTAAGCATATAATTTTCACCAGTAGATTTTTCTGTTGCAGAAAATTCTCTAGATGTCCTGACTACTGCACCAGCAGTCAGTACACTGCTGTCATTGAGATAAACTGCTCAGGGTTGGCTTTCACTCATCCTAAACCAGAAACACCGGGTTCAAGGAGAATAGTTTTCCCAGCTTCTTTTTTTCCTTCTCATTTGCCCTGAAGCAGGGCAAGCTAGCTTGGGGTAGGCTGGGGCTCCAGGAGGAGCCAGGCCCATGGGACTGCAGTGCAAGGGTCTCACCTCCATGCTTGTGGACACACAACTCACTGCCTCATGCTCCCTGGATGCAAAAGTGGGCACCCAGATGTGTGAAAAAGAACCTTCAGATCTACACATCTGACTGGCAACAGCAGAACTGGGACCTGTTCATTGCTTACTTCAGCGAGATGATATTCTTCATGAAAATAACTGCTGAGGAAGTACAGAGGCTGATCAGAGAAATCAAGCTCCCTACAGCAACGTTCGAAATGAAAGCTGGAAGATACATTTGACAGAGGAAAGATAGGTGGCAGCACAGAAGTATCTCCAAAGAGTATTTAAAAGGTGTCAGTTCAGAAGTGTATAAAAGCCTAATTTTATCCGGGCAGAAGAGAAAGAAGGAACTGTAGGGAAGGGATCATGTGTGGGGATCGCAAGGTGAAGACGAAATCCAGCCCAACAAAAGACTCATGAATCACAATGAATACAAAAAAAGCAAACACTACCTTTTCATCCTCTCTCACATATAAATCAGAAGAGGAAAGAAAAAAAAATAGCCACATCAATCTTAAGATGCAATAATTTGATCTACAAACTCAATACAATATGAACTTAAGTTAAGCTGCATCTGTTGTGTCTTGTATTTTTTCCAGTGGATTGAAGAAATGATTGATGATTGACTGACAACAACAATGGGGACTTTCAGAAAATGAGAAAAAGCTGTATCACTCATCAACTCAGCACTTTCTAAGGGAGAGGAGTAGGAAAAAGTGTCTGAAAGCTGGATGAAAGCTGGTCTAAAGCCATCAGAATGTGAACCTATGAAACCATTCTTAGCAACTCCGTATTTAATCAGTTCCCGCCCAATAATAAAGTTCATTACCTCCTCATTCTGCACATGATTAGTAAAGGATTTGGGAATCTACAGTTCTTTGGAATGCATCCCTGAATTACCTGTCTTCTTCACAGAAAATATATGCGTATGTATTTTTCCAGTCTTATAATAAAGTGGTTTCCTTTCCAGCCTAGTGAGTAGAAGAGACTGACTTGTATCAAGTTATACTTGAAAAAGTGCCTTCACTTACAAAGTATCTTAGAATTCAAAAAGGCAGCTGAGAATGAGACTTTTATTACCTAGCTTCTCCTAAAATGAGATGGGATGACAGCAGGGCAAGAAACATGTTTTTTATTCACATGTTCATAGCACAAGGCCTGTATGTATGTTAACTCTGTGTCAGATTTAAGCATTTAAGCCATAGTATGGCACTGGGTAAAGGAAGACAGAAGTAGCAGAAGGCTTTCCTCAGTTGAATTAGTTTGTCATGGGTCTGCAAAAGGATGAGTACCTAGCATAAAAGTCAGTGTCTTTTTACCACTGTAACAAGGTCAGTGCTCACTGTGATACTCTGTAGTGGATGGTAAGCCTTGGTTTCCAGGGTTAACTTGCGCCCATATAGACTCTTTTTGAACCAGGTAATTATGCAGAGAGCTGTGTCCTAAACCTTGTGTTTACCCAGCAGAGATGCAAACTTTCATCTTGGAAAGTACAGTGGAAACAGGCTTTTCCCACACGGCTTTGTTCTGTCTTCAATGCCAAACAGTGGCTGGTCTCAAAACACAAGTGCCATGGACAACAAGGAATGAACTTTACCCAGGGATTTTTTTTCTTGCGTAGCTTCTTCATGTTCCCTAACCATTTTCCACAGGGACAGTATTTCCCATTGAACAGGGAATTTATCTTTAAAAATACCTAACGGCGTGTCTTGCTCAGGGGAAATGTTCATGTGCTTGAAGTCCTGCCAGCTACACTCTGGAACTCATTAATTGAAGGCGTGATGCCATTCTTCTTAGAGGAACAATTTACTGACATAACCGGCTGGTTCAATACAGGCTGTGGAACTCAAAAGCAGCCCATATTTTACGTTTCATGGCCCACCTGTTTCATGGCCACTAGATGTCAGGGCACGGCGATGCAGGAGCATCCCCTGGGGATCGCAGAGCCCAACACAGCAGCTGAGGCTGAGCTAGGCTCCTCAGCTCAACACAGGGATGAGAAACAAAGAGCTTTAGGTAGTAAAAAGTAAGGAGATGTCTTGTATCTGCAACCCATCTTCCTCCTGCACAACATGCTGGTTGCTGCCTCATGAGGCTTCATGGAGAAGGTGTTTGCCTGCCAACATTTTGAAGCTTGCTGCCTATGGTGGAAAACTTACACCCCAACATATATTTTGATGTCAAATCCACATTCAGAAATGCCTGGGTTTTTTCTAACCAGGTGTTTACATTGGCAACCATCAAGGTTGCTGTTAAGTGGCGTTGGCTGCTTAACAATACAGTTTCATCTCTGTGTCATACCCGATTTGGATTAGAAACTGGCAATGTTTTCTGAAGAAAATGCTTCAGTCTCCACTGGGATTTCTGCTCTTTTGCATTTTAGGTACACTGCACCTATGCTTGGATCTGATGATGGGAAGTGTACAGGATCCTTCTCTTTTTAAAACAAGATTAATTTAAGTCCAGCAGGAAGAGCTTAATTATGGAAGAGTCTATATTTAGAATATTATCCTTTTGTGTACAGCTGAGTGTATTTCCATATCCCCTCCATGTCTGTCATGTCGTGGGCAACTACAAAACATACCCCACCTTGAAAGTCATTCCAAAAGCAGAAGGAAGGCAAGAAAATAATAATTAGCTCCAGCGATCACAAAACATAGGAAGAAGTCTTTTCCTTCCTCTGAAAGCAAATATACCTTGTTTGACAGCACAGTTGTTGATCTACTTTCAATATTTTGTTGTGAGTGGTAAAACTAGCCCATAGAAGCACAAAACCAGTTAGAAGGAACCTTTGGAGATAGATAGCCTAGTCCTCTGCTCAAAGCAGAGTCAGCTTCTAAGTTATACTTAGCATAAAAATTAGATCAGGTTGCTCAGGGACTTGTCTAGTCCAGTTTTTAGTATCTTTGAGGACAAAGGCTACTTGAGTTCAGGCCAACTTGTTCAAGTGCCTGGTTAGCCATCTAGAAACATTTGAAAAATGGCTTAAACTAAGTATAACAGAGGAGGACTGACTGAAATCTAAATAAGCCATTTGGTTTATGTAAAGGATATTTTTTATTTAAAACAAGAGGTTTTTACCTCCACAAGAACGGATCAATGCCAAAGGCTTCAAATGGGAAATTTAGCGTTGCCAGCAGCAGAAAGCTGTAACTTGTATAATTAAAACAAGAAGTTAATTCAGAACATACTCATGTTTCTGTTCTTCTTGAGCGCTTTTTATTTTGGTCACTCAAATACTTGTAGAGAATGAAATTTACAGTCTCCAGCAGTAAAATTTTAAAGACCAAAAGAATATGAACAAATCTTCCTCTCCTCTTTAACAGAAAGAGCTTTAGGATGTGATATTCTAGAAAAATGAAACAGTTCCATTTTTGCTGAACTGAAATCAATTCAATTTTGACTTCTGATTTTTATTCGTCTTTGTGGTTATAGTTTTCCAGGTGGATTATCCTTGTATTTATTGTACGTGCATCTCAGTGCTGTGATGAATAATAAAAACTACACTTGCTTGTTCCACAAACAGTAAGAGACAGCAGAATAAGTGTAATTTTTAGACATACTTATTTCAGACTTCCACAAGCCCTTCAAAATCAGTCAAGCATAGAATGGGATGGTCAAACAGCATCAAAGGTGCCTAACATGTGAAATTTGGAGGTAAAAATGTAATCACACACTTATCCTTAGATGGGTCATAAGTAGTCTCATGTAGAAACTCCAGTAATCTCATAATGGCAATGATGTAAAAGATGAGGTCACATCCACTTCAGGTGACCTCATCGAGAGTTTAAATGTCATCTTTCACATGATCTTGGAATTTGACCAGTGCTCTATCACTATTTTTGAGCTATCTTTACTTGCATGACCCTAGCACTCTGGTTTTCATATACTATGCCACAATTATGACCTTCAGGCTGTTTACAATCTAAAAAAGAATTAACTCTCTCCTTTCAAGAAGATGGGGAATATGGTACAGCTGAAAAGGATCAGAGTCATGTAGTAACAAAATAAACTGCCATTACTAGCTGCATCTGTAACCAGAGCAGATCCCTAGCCTACCAATTAAAAAATATAAAAATAATGCTTTGGGAAGGAAAAGTGCCATGAAAAGCGTTCAAATTATCCTGTTCCTGAGGAAAGAAAAATCATTACATAGCAGCCACAGGCTGAACCGGTAGCACCATTCACACAAGGTCCATTTTGATTTGTTTCTGAAGTTCAAGCTTTCAGAAGCAAACCCTGATCAGCACATACATGTACGTAGTGCATGGGACATTGGCAACCACAGGCAATCAATCCCATGTTGCCCACGCCCCTCAGAAGTGAACACCCAGCTCCATGTTTTGTGCTTGGTGTGTGCTGCTGGATGGAGAAGTAGTTAATCTTAGCATTACTATAATTATGTCAGAAAGCACACATGCTAATTAAATACAGACTTAATGGGTGTAGTTAATAAGACACTGAACAATGCCTGACAATTTGCACAGCTAACAACAAGTTCAGGCTGAGTAAGCAATTGAACTGCTAATGTGATAGTATATGAAAGGTCCAAGCACGGACTAAATCCTCCTTCAGCTAGGTGCTGTACAAACAAATAACAGAAAGAGAATCCCTTTCCTGAGTTCACCACCTTGAGCAGTGCACTGGCAATAACAGTATCATTTACAGCTGAGACTTGGCCATGCTTTCTGGGTTAAGAAGCAGGAAAGCAGTATTTGGTATTAGCTGGATTTTGCGAGAGATCTGGAAGCTGGCACTTGTGAGATAAGTACTGGTAAGCAAAATGTAAAGGAACAGCTTATAATTTAGAATCCAACCATCACTTAAAAAGGGCAAAAAATCACATTAGGTTATAGTATGACCAACTGATAGTCCAAGGAGAAAAGGTACTATGAGAAAGAGCTTGGAGTGGCACACAGCACAGCATTTAAGTAATTCAAAAAAGATTGGAGACAGGGGGTTATTTTGGAACAAAGATAGTACAGATAATGTTTTTTTACCTTCTGTTAATCTCATAGATATTCTTGCAGGAGACACCTGCCTGTGCAGCAAGCAAGAAACGAGGAAGCCCATGAGAACTCAGCCCTGAAAGGGGATTACTCTGTTTGAACTAAAGCTGCTTGGTGCGTCTCCCAGAGAAAGGTCACTGCAAGTATGACCAGTACAATTCCACCTGTGCTGTAAGGGGTGTCATGTATAGAGTGAAAAGCCCCAGCGGCAGAATAAAACTTTTGAGTAAATGGCAGTGCATTTGCTCAGTTTTCTATCAGCCTCCTACTTCTGCCCAGATCATGTACTCCATCTACTTTTCTCTTTCTCATTTTAAAGACGCAACTGGACAGATACCAAGGTCAATTAGCTTTTCCTTTGGACCCATGTGACTTACGTTGCTTGGATCTTCAGTGCTCTTGCCAGAATGCTAGGGGTGTCCTGGCCACTGAATACCCAGCTCCATGCCCCATATTCAGAACCGTATTCACTGCCAGACAGAAACAGAGATGGTTTGTCTTAGCATTATTCCAATCAAGTCATAAAGCATATTCCAGTTCAGAAGAGCTGGTGTACTGGCATTCAAGATCAATCAGAAAAAGGACATGAGGGATCTCTTTCTTAATCCCAGTAAAAAATACACTTAATGCCCCATGAAATCAAGGCATTTGTGGTGCATCTTTATCATAAACAGTAGGTTTGCTCACTGCTTTAGTCTTATGTTGACAGTTCACTGTTCCAGCTGTCCCATTTAATTTTATAGAAAATATTTTACAGAATACAAGCACACAAATACAGTCAGAGCGTTACCGTGTAGCACCACAAAGCCCTCCAGCTAACACAAAGCCACAGAGGTCCATCCAACAGGAACTACCTTGTAGTTTGGACATTCAGGCAGTGCTTTCAGGGAGATGATGCAGGGGTGCTTACACTACAGAAGTACCACATGAAAAACACAGAGTCACAAGGAGTCTGCACAGTGATTGTTACACTTATCAGCTTAATGACAAACAAAGGCCACTAGATGTGCACTAAAAATTCCTCCCTGCTCTTTTTGGGTCCTCACAGCGTGCCATAGACACACGCCAAAGACATTGCGCCGTGAAATCCTGCCGCTCTGTGAAGGTGGAATCAATTAGCATGCAAGATGTGTACTTAGGGAGAAAAAGCCTTGCTGTGAACACCCTACAAGAGGTATCAGCTGGGCTGTTTGCTCACATGGAGCCTGTTAGTTACACAAACACAGGGAAAGAAGATAGTATTACAGGTGAAATCCTGCAGTTCTCCTAATGAAAGTGAATTTGTTTCCCTTCCTGTTTTTCCTACTTACCCCAGCTATTTGACCATTGTTAGACTGTGGCATGTACACTGGTTGAATGCCAGTTTTCTCCCATTCAGCATTTTCTATCTCTCTCACCAATTTTAACTCCAAGAAAATGCAAAAACAGGCAACCTGGTCTAACTGAAGATATCCCTGCTCATTGCAGAAGGGTTGGACTAGATGACCTTTAAGGTCCCTTCCAACCCGAACTATTCTATGATTCTAAATATTTTTACTTTTCTTGGGACCAACACCCAAGGAAGCTGTCTTTGGTGCAGATGAGGGCTGTTTCAAGAAACAGCTGGGGAAAAGAAACCCTGAGAAATCGGGTCAAAAATGGCAATTTGGGAAAGAAAAGCATGTTTTTCTGATTTTCATTTTCCAATGATCTTTGACCTTCCCATTTACATTTATCTTCTTGAGTTTAAGAAGAAAGCAGTGTTGCCAACATTGAAAAAGGAAAGCCCCAAGAATATTAACCTCTGGGGAGGGAAGACTTGCTTTACTCAGAAACAGTACCTAGCTCTACAGGGAACATTTGTCTTAATGAAAAGCCAAGGAATGAAATTTCCTACCAGAAGATCCTGTGATGAACAAGTATTAATTCCCACTGTCTTATTCGGTGGCACCCCTCAGCACTACTCAGTCCATGTGAGTAGTGAGACATGAAGCCAGTGTTACATTCCTTTTCTTATTTCTTTGTCCATGGGCAAGGAGAGATAACTTTGGCCTTAAGGGGGAATGGCAGTTTTCCACTTCTTCAGACTACTGTCTTGATTCTTAAAGCCCAGGAGCTGACAGTCAATATACCGCACACAATCTCTGCCCTGGCTTCCTGCTGTCTAGTGGCAAAGGTGATGAGTGAATATGGTGTATGGCAAGAGCTGAAGCAGAGGTTAGTCCAGGGAGGAAAGACTCTTCAGAGATCTTGGAATAAATCCTAGATCAAATTTTCAGATCAGGGCTACTTTCCAATGATTTATAATTTGGAAAAAAGTGCAGATTTTTCCAGGAACAATACACATCTTAAATTCAATTCTTTAAGGTAGGAGCAATAGTTTTCCAAACAAAACCCACTGTTTTAAGATTAAAAAGCAGAATATTCTTATTTTTTAGCCTTAAAAACAACTGAACTGTTTCCAGCCATGCCACTTTTCTAAAAGTACTGTGAAGCAGACAACCGGCATGAGCAATATCAATTCAAAGGGCTGAAATCTGCAACAAGAAATAGCAAGTAACCTTAATAAGAGCTAGTAGTACCAAGCAATAAGACTGCATTGCTCTAACTTGTAAAAGTCCGAGAAAAGTATGGCGGAGAATTCTGAACTGCTTCTCTCACCACAGAAGTAGAAATACTAGTAGTTTTCTTGCATTTTTTTCTGTAAAACTACACAAATTTGAAAACTCCACTGGATTTTTTTCTCTGAGTTTTCAGCGTAAGTGACATTGATCTTAATATTGCTACATTTAAGCTTCAGTCTTCAGACAGCAGGGGAGAAGAGCTGAGCCGCTTGAACAGAAACCAAGAACTGAAAGTTTCAGTGCAAAAGATGAATACATTAAATAGGGAATTTATAACACAATCTCTTATCCCTTCAGCTCTGTTACCTTACCTCTTTAAATATTAGTTGCCTGCAAGGACTGGGATTGAGCTGCACGATTACAGGGTCTGGCTGAGACCTGAAAATGGAGCAGGAAAATGCTGAGATTTTTTTTGTCCTGTGTTGTTCTGTTTGGGGCAGTGGGGGTGGGTTGCTTATGTTTAAATGAGTGTCTAAAATTGTGATAGAAAGGAAGGACCAACCAGAACCACAGCAACACAGACCAACAGTTTGGTCAGAGAAAACTCTGATTGTATGTATTGTTTTTCCCTGAAATGAGGAACATTCTTTGCCAAACGGAGCACTTGTTGCTTGCAGGGTACAGGCTCCAAAGGAGGAATTACCTGCAAGCAACCAAAGTGGAAGTCTATGCAGTAAATATAATTTCAAGTACTTACTCTACTAGAAACATGTTTGCTTTTACTGACAGATCACAGGTTTTGAAAAGTTTGGAAGAAAGAATTTCCCTTCTCCCAGATCTTTGAAGCTGTATTGTCCACTTGATGAAAATATGAGCCATGTTCTTCATGTGACAATGGGGGGGGGGGAAGGGAAAGGGAAATGAAAAAGAAATAATATCAACTCAGCACCATCATTTCAGAACATTGTGGCATATTTTATTGTTTCCTCTTCACTGCCTCCTCCTTCTTATCTCATATATGGGCCCATCTACAATAATGTTTTAAATTAAAAGCTTTTTAGTGAGCCAACTGCACCTTTCTCCAGGGAGTTCCCACTGAAATTCCTGATAACACCAAACAATGGAGCTTTTTTCACAGAGGTGCAAAGTGTAATGAAAGTGACATAAATTATCATTTAGAAATTTCATCCCTTCAAATACATTTTTCCTTCGTTATTCATACAGTATTTTTCTAGAAAAACAAGCCATGATAGACCTTTCCACAGAGTAACTTAATTAAGCCAAAATATTAGCAGTAGAAGTGGGCTACTTCGGTTACTACCATTCTGTAGTTGTATTTCAAACTGGTTTTTATGCAACAAGCATCTGGGGAGCTGACTGGCTCAGGGGCCAAAACTTTCTATGTATGTCTTTACAGCAACCAATTAAAACTGTGGCAGAGAGGACATAGATTAAGTTGGTGCAGGCTTAACTTTGGTGCCCATAAATTGCATTCAGCACCTCTGGATACCCTGGGTATCCCACAGGGATACCCTGTGGTATCCCACTGCTCTTGTCCCAGAAGGGGTAAGTCCTTTGAAGCCTGTCATAGCTGTCCACTCATGGGGATGCTCTGGGTACCACTCCCTCCCAGGGCATTTCAATGGCACCTTATAACTGAGCATAGGAAATTCAGTCAAGCTCTTAGTGTCCACTTTAAGAGCATTATATTATGCAGACAAAGCCATAGAGAAGAATTATGTTTCAATCTGGAGCCTAACTTTTAAGATCTGAAAAATAGTAGACTTTATCATTCTGAATACAGAAGATTAAACTGATGTGGAAACTGCTGCCAAAGTATGATGATAATATTCAGTTTGTATTTAAGTGTGGATTTATCGGTACTTGGAAATCTATGTCAAAAACCAATTGAACTCCAAATATAAAACCTGATCCCTGTTCACGCAGGTAATGTGTGGAAGAAATGTGTCCTAACTTTCTTCATTTAGGTAGGTAGGAGTTGGAGGGGTGTAATTGCTCTAACCTGTTTCTAGGCTGCCTTCAAAGCCATGCTGTGTGTCAGGGGTGCAACTGGAAGGCTAGGGGAGACAAAGGGAAGACCTACCGAGATCAAAGGACTCTGTGTGGTACATCTTCACGTGGTAGAAAAGATGGAGTCATTGCCATGCTTTGATTTATACATTGCCTGATTTAGGTGCCTAACTTACCTACGTGGTAGTAAAATCAAGTCCTCAAAATGTGTATAGTTACTTCACTTAAATTGTGGTTATGAAGAAGGGGGGGTGGGGGGTGACTTAGTCCTCTGGAAGTAAGCTCTTAAATTCACTATAAATGTCATGGCAGGAGGAGTCTTTGACAACCCCAGAAGCAAATTCCATACAGTGAACTGGACGTCTCAACTGTATGGGGGGAGCACTCCTGCCAAAGGGTGGTCTGCTCAGGCAGATCTAGCGTTCATCCCTCTCCTGGGATGCCCCTGAAAAGGGAAGCATGAGCCAGGGGAGGACACAGCCATGAAGGGCTGCTGTGGGCTGTGTCCACCCTGGGTGCTAAGCAGATGGATGGATAGATGCATTCAATTGGATGCAGGCAGGGGGACTCCTTCAGACTTGGCAGACATGGACCCCATTTTTGGTGGGTTCTCTAGCAATTTAATTATTGCAGAAAGGGGGACAGGCCTAAAAGTGTGGGTGTGGGTTGTTAATGCTATGCTTATAATTGCTGGCTTCAGTAGAGAGATTAGCCAGTCCAAGAAAGTAGGATCAGTGTGGGATTTAGGCAGACCAAATCCTGTCCCAGGTTTTATGCTATTTTGATTTCTTTAGTCTCATGCCAGGCCAATACACAGATCTGCAGGGATTCCTCTTCTTCCAGCTTCACACACGCTCACAAATGCCAAAATTAACAAATCAAGATTGCATTTAATTCCAGATAAGCACATCTGAATTGCTCCATCTTATGATAATATTTTGCATCTTATTCAGAATAAATGCTTGCATACTTAAAGCAAAACATTTCAAAATCAGTTTCTGGCTCACATATCCTTTCCTGAATCCAAGACTATGCAAGAGCCCTCCCTCTCTTGCCCCAGTCAGTGTAACCTGGTGCAAGGTGGAGTTAAGGAAATAGGCTCCAAGTGTTAGGAAATGGAGGAAAGCTACTGCAGGTCACTCATGGGTGAGCCATGGGCACCACAGCACTGCCAGGATCAAGACCCTTCCAGACACTTCCAGCCATGGGCACTGGGGAAATGTGGTGGTGAAAGCTGGGGTGCCTGGGAAGCTGAGCACTGTATTCCTGGGCATTGGGGCTGGCAGTCCCATTCAGTCATAGTGCCCTCTGTCATTTACAGGCTGCAGTCCTGAGGGCTTGGCCACAGCTGCACAGGAAGACTGAAGCCGAGAAGGTTATTGCACACATGGAGCCTGTGCTCAAGGATAATTTCCTAACACTGCACCCTCCTTTATTGTTTTTAATGATTCTTCACCATGCAGACCTTCTATTTTTCAAATTCAGGTGCAGCATGGCGGGGTCTCTCTAGGGGTAGTGCAGGACAGCTCTTGGTGAAGCTCAGACCTGACCTGCACCAGCACCAAGTCATTTCAGATGGATCTGAGAGGAAGACTTAGCAGTAATTCAAGAGGCTTGAGTTCCTGGTTGTGGAGTCCACTAAGCCTGTAAACCCACCCTTGAACACTTTGTTTAAGCACCCCCTGCCTACCCCAGCCTTCCCTCTCCAACCACTGTAAAGGAATAGCAAAGCCGAAACTGTGGAGTTTCTTAAGAGTAGTTCCCTTTTATATGGGACTATGAGAAATACTAGGCAAACGACCAAGTGATGAAGACCTAAATCCCTTAGAGCTTATACATACGCATTAAAAAGAGTGGTTTGACTGTCAAAAAAAATAAATACAGAGCTGATTTTATGCTACAGGATTATGCTTGGGAGGGTTGTGTCTTACACAACCAGACTTCAAAAGAAAACTCCCTGTGAAACGCTACTGGGTTTCTGCAGTCATGTGGAGGACTTTGTTGGGCAGGACAAAGCTTTTTTCTGTTGGAGGGAAAAGCTCCATTTGGAAGGTTTGGAAGCAGTTTCTGCTGTCAGTTTGCAAAGTGCAAATCAGGACAGTTTGTAACAACACAGAGCTATTGAGATGCGCGGAACTATTTACATAAGTAAGGTAAGCAGGATTTGACCCAGCCCCGTGAGCCCTGCAGATAGCATTGTCCTGTCAATTTTCACTCCCTACAGCAATGAAGCCAGATAAATAGCTTCCTGCCATATGGCATCACCTTTTTACAGGAGATCATGTGGACATTGCCACTGGCCCCTAGATGAAGGGAAGATCCCACTTTCCTTCACAATGTAAATTCCAAAATGTTTTCCAAATCTGCTACGTACTAAGAGTTCTCAGCTGAAATATATAATTAATATATGTCCTGGGTCACAGTGTCAAGAAAAAGAAGACTAGTGTGCTAGCTGTGATGTTCAGTACCTTCAGCCTTCGCCGCCTGGCTTGATGGAGCTCTGCATGTGATATGTGTGATCCTTCAGGGTCATTATTGCTTCTTTTTGCTAGGCAGGGTTCTGCATGTAGTATTTTGAGCCATTTGTGATGACTTCAGTGAGAGCAGATATAGCAACTTTCATTGTAGGGCTTAGACTGTTAAATGAACAAAGTTTAATAGCAGAGTTTAGCCTGTTAGTCAGAGAAGATCTTCCTTGGTATTTCCCAGGCTGTGCTTTATCCATAGATGCTTCCTCTCATTCCTCTGATCCTGCCCATCAACTATAGACAAGCTACCTGTGATGTGTTTTATGTTACACCAAAAAAAGTCAGAGAAAATAGGTGGTGTTATTAAAACTTAAGAAAAGAGCAAATCTCTAAGGAAAGCACTCCTCCCCTTTTATTTATGAAATAAAACTCTAGAGTCTCACCCCTCAGGGAGGGATCGCTTTATATTCTCACCAAATGTAAAATTTACCCTGCCAAGAAGCAGCTGATAAACTCAAATCTCTCCTCACAGCAAGAGCTTCTTAATGCCTCTGCCTCATTTGTTCATCAGCACTTTATGAGAAAATAAACAAAAACACTGTCTGTTTGCCCATTGTCATCAAGGGCACCTGAACGCTTCCTGCCCGGAGAGGTGGTTGTACCACCCTTGGAGCAGAGGCAATCACATCTTTCTTCTGCTTCTGCATTTACAATGGCCAGCCTAAAAAGCCGGAATCCCAGGGAGCTTAATCAAAAGCCAGAAGACACCCCAGGGTATGTGTTATTGTCTAATAAGAGTAAGCACTGTACACTGTTAACACCAGCACCAGGCTAGCGTCAGCATTTCTGCATACTTGGGCATCCCTTGGAGAAATCCTGCTGCTCTTACAGGGCAGAAATCATTACAGATGTAAAAAGCAGGCTATCACAATCATACAATGATTTTTAAGATGGTAGAAATTAAAAATACACTCTCAGTGTTCCCCTCTGGTAACAGTTTTCTCTCTCACATCAGTTTGGAAAGAAGATCTATGCTTTTTTCAGTTCAGCCTATCAGCTGCTACAGTAAGCCAGAGCCACACTGCCCCAAACCAACTCCATCACAGAAGAGAAGAAGGATCACAGTGATGTTTAGGTTAAGCCTCACAGGGTTCATTGCAAGAACACTAGCCAACATTTTAGTGTCTTCTTAAAGTGCAGTTCAGCGAGAGGCTCAATGCAGCTTCGAACACCCATCCCTCAACATAGGCAGTTTACGTGCAATTTCTATAGGACTAGAGCAGAGAATTTTTCTCCGAAACCGTTTTTTCCTTCTTTCTTGCTTTATTGCACTCTCTGGCTTTTTTTTTTTTTTTTTTTTTTTTGCCATTGTTTCCTTTCAAATCCGTATTTTTTTCCTCTGCTGTTGGTCCACTCTAGCAGTACTTTTCTTCCTTATTTTTAGCTTAACTGAGCAGATGTGGATTATTTGGCCCCACTTCTGAGCATGTCTGCACGTGCCTGCGAAACGAGGGGCAGCAGACATGCAGCTGAAAGGTATTTCATTCATGCATGCTTTGCTCATCCAGCATCTCTCTGATGCAACGGAGGGAATTGGTTTGTATGAGAGATGGCTAACAGCACTCATCTGCCTCCATCCTTCATGCAAGGGGTAACATGGAAAGGGTGCAAGGGAGCAGTTTCACAGTCCTCAGGGGTGCTCCTGTGTCCAGTGACAAGAGACTAATCAAGGACCTTCTTCCACCCCTGCTGACTGTACCTTAAAAGAGAAAAAGAGAATGTACACATGTGGCTGTAAGTGCTATAATCGGGGGAAATACTCTGCTAAGTCCTATTTATACCATTCTTAGGCAAAGGGAGGTCTAAAGATCTCAGCATCTTCCCTCATATCAATTAACTGGTTAACAAGGTGAAGAGGGGACAAAGCAGTGCTCTGGGCAGACCTATGGCAATGTCATCACTCACAACGGCTGATTGCTGAGATGTGTGTTCAGTAAATGCTTTGTCCCATTACCGTGACACTGCAGTGCTATTTCTCCTCCACGGCCACAGCATGGGAAGATGTGAAGATGTATACCCAGACATGCAATGGCCTACACCATGACACCTATATACCATATACACATGCAGCCAGCACACTAAGGTGTTACAGCTTCTCAGAACTGATAGGATATCTGACGCAGAGAGTGCTCTTCCTGGCAGAAATACCTCCTGTAGAGAAGGCCTTCTTCTTTGAAGTCAGTTCTAAAATGACTTTTTAAAGGATTTTGCAGTCTGGTTCAGTGGGACACTGGGACTCCTCAGCAGGTTTCAAACCTCCCTCTTTTAAAGTATTGATAGTCTGGTACTGACTGGTTTTTACATGAGATTTTTGTGGTTTAACATTACACAGAAATCCTTGAACTTCAAAATTCCTCCTGCAATCAGGTACTAGCAGCCAAATTTGCATAAATATACCCACAGATACACATACACATAAAGAATCAGTTATTAAAGAGAGCTCTAAGAAAACTAACAAAAGCCAGGCACGGCTCAGCAATTCTTGCTGGCTGGGTTTCTTGTACTGCCAGAGACCATTTTAAAGGGCAAATTCTCATCAGATATTAGGGAGGGAGGGAAGGGAAGGAAATTCATGACAGATTGTGCTGTGAATTCCTAAGCCTGGAGTTTTGTTTGTGATTTATCTTTGCTAAGCCTTATCAACCACTGATTGAGTCTTTCCTCTCTCAGCCCTCAAGGGTGGCAGTCTCTGGTCTCCTGCGGTTCCCTCCCAGACAACCAGCTTCTCTAAATGCTAATCAGATGATATGGACCCTTCTGTGATCTTGTAAAGGGCTCTATCAGCAGTTTGGTAGAAACACTGTCATGTAAAAATGATACTCCCTTGTCATCTCCGAGAGGTGTCTGCCAGGAAGCAGGGTAGAAACACAACATCAAATGGCTTGTACATTGTCAGCTCCTATAGATCTCTCCGTGATGTGTCGAAGTGTGGACAAATACTTACCTGACATGGCTTGTTACACAACTGGGCCTTCCGCAAGAAAAGAGATGTTTTCTAACTCATGAACGTTGTTTCTTTGTTTGCTATATTGAATTAAACTCAGAAAAAACATATGTTGTTTCCAGATAGCATAAACTTGGGGCCAAGGTCCTAGCAACATAAGTTTTCTCATGGAAGATGTCATAAGGACCTACAGGCAACGGAGTGATAATTTCCAAACACATAAGCAAGGAAGGAAGCAGTGCTCCTACCAACACAGCTATGCAGGCAAACAGCTATTCCTCAGTGCAAACGACCAAGCTAAGAGCAGAGGAGGAATTCTGCTTCTTTTCTTGAGGGCAAAGCTCTTTGTGATGAGGATCTGGCTGGTACAAGAGGTATAAACATGATCCTTCCACCACCAGCCATAGTCCAAGTGCTCCTTGAAACAGAGAGTGGGCAACAGCTGCCTCAGGAGCTTTGTGTCTGCCCAGTACCTCCACCCCGTTGCACCCACCAAGGGCTGCTTCTGTGGCCTGTTCTGGATGGACTTGTCCGAGCATCACCTGGGATGCAGGCTGTCTCAGGGCTTCTTGTGCAGAGCTTGTGGAGCAGTTTTCAGGTGCTCCCTCAAGCTCAAACAGTTGTGGCTCCCAGTCACGGGCAGGTGGTCTGACCATACCAGTGTAACCCTCATTGAACCAATATCCAAAACATGTATGACAACCCAAATTCTGGTCATTGCCTGGCCTTCTCTACTCCACAGGGTGCAGAAAAGTGGGTGTTGTGTTTCTCTCCAGTTTCAAAGGAGTGTTTGGATTACCCTCTGGGGACAGTTGGGTTCCTGGGACTGCCCAAGGAGGGAGGAAGGCACCTTTTCAGGACTAGATCTCCCTCCAGAAACTTGCAGAGTCTCCTGCATACAATTCACCCAAGGTGCTACAAGGAAAATGCCTCTTCAGCTGTACAATGCTATTCCACTGTCCAAATGCAAAAGTGATGCAAAATGTAAATCATTCCTTTACGGTACTGCCACTGAGGTAGAGCTAACTCGGCTTGTTGCATTGCCAAAATGTTTCTGTCTTTTGCTCACTTAGCAAACAAAACTATCCCACCCTGCACCATGACAGCATTTGAGGGGAAAGTCAACCACCTGTGTGACAATATGCCAGAAATACCCACCAACCAAATCTGTTGAATTTAAGCTATCCAAAGAGAGATTTTCTTCTAAAACAGCTAATAAAATGTGTCTTAGGAACACAGAGGCAGCCGCTAGCCCCAGGCCATGAGGAACCCATTCCCCAGCCCAAGTATTGCTCAATCTGACAATTTTGCTACCTGGCTCTCAGTATGCACTGTGCACCTACAGACCTCATGCAGACTTGCAGTTCATTTTTCTTCTTTCAGCTGCCTGCCCTGAAGCATCTCACAGCAGATTGACAGTAGCTAGTGTCCAGGTGAGGAAAAAACACCATTGGCTTCAGGGGCAGCACAGTGGCATCAAGCTACCCTCAGCCACCACACATTATTGGAGTGGGGTGGTTTTGCACTCACTGCGGGGCTGCTTTGACTATTAGTGGCAAAGCAGTTTCAGATATTAATTACTGCTGGCACTGCAGGGCCAAGTTCAGTTCCCCAAGCTTTATCCAGAAGTGTAGGAGACTATGGAGATACAACCTGATATGTTTATCTTTGCGAAGCACGCTCCCTGCCTCAGTCGTGTGCCAGATGTAGCCGCAGCTGCAGGAAGTTGTTTATCTGCCCTCGTGACCTTGCAGAAGTGTTGGGCGATGGTAAAATCATGTTTTTATTGAGCATCTCTTCAACTGGAAACTCTTCAGCATCAGTTAAAATTTATTTAAAATTCTATAAGGAAGCCGAGCACTGACACTGCAGAGCTCTGTAATTCAATTATGTCCTTCACTGTGCGCTCACTGTAAGAATTTATTTTGAGAAGCCAGCTTGAAAATGTTCAGCTTGGTGAAAAAATCTGACTGTTTGAACACCTGTGGCAGCTACTGGTAGTTACTGGTGCCCTTGCTAAATCCGTAAGTCTTTATATTTATTGCTCTTCACATTTCCACATTTTATAGAAATTTAATCTATTACGTTAGATGTACTGTGACATTATTCTGGAGCATAAGGAAGATCACAGTGAGCCTTTGGCTGGGTTTGCCAGGACTCCTGGGGCATGCAGACACTCGGTGCCTCTGGGATTTTACTAAGAGGTGGACACTGAATTTTCCAAGATCCCTCTGAAAATATTCTCCAAAGAAAAAAGGTCAGTGTGCGTCAGATAATGTAGCTGAAAAAAATTTACAGCTGCAAATGACAGAGCAACAGCGCTTCTCAGCAGAGCTAGATACTAATATACATTGATTGATCAACACTGTGGTGTAAGTGATAGTTCTGAGCATGGGAGAAAAAGTATTAAGCAAAATACAAGTGGTATGTATCCATCAACCTTATCACTCAGGAGAAAAAATAACAGTGTCATTAGCTGAGTTTCCAAAATAGCCCAGTTTCCTGCTTGAAAGTCAATCCTTCAGAAACAGGTTAAGCCTTCATTTTGTTATGACATGCGGGTAAAGTCACAAGGGTGCCTTTGGTCTTTTTCTATCAACATTAATGTGCTAAGTGAAAATAATTGTTCCAATGGAAAATACTTCCTTGGTTCCTAATACATTATAATTATCAATGTTTCTTTTCAGTCAAACAGCAGTTGTACCACAGAAAGATCTTGTTTGCCAAAAAAGTGAGCAAAAGAATTTCCTTCTGCTTTTAATCACTTCATTTGAGCCAAATTAACATACAAGTTTTAATAACTGTTTATCTTTTGCATTTTTGGACTAAGCAATGCAATTAATAGTAATCTAGTCACTCAAAGATTAAATCTGCCACATAAAATTAAAATCAATGCACATTTATTACTCCTGCTGATGCTGTATTCAATTAGCTGCTTCTGTCTTAGCTGGTAACTTCCAGACATTTGCAGTAGCTATGTTTAGACACATTTACTATGTGCTTGTGATGAAACCACAGAGCCAAAGATGCTTTAAAGCTTGGAGTAGGATCCCCATAAAGATGAGGCTGCTCTTGAAGGTTTGCACTGACTGGAGGTCAAATTTGGGAATTACATAATTCTTCACAGCAATCTCATTTGTTAGGGACCAGAGATAATCTGTTTACATTTGGATACAGACCTGATATTCTCTGAAGTTAATTTAGTGTTTTTGAAAGGGTTGGGAGCAAATATCTTCTTCAGCCACAGGGAAATGACAGTTTGGGTATGAACAGCACAAATTCCCCACCTGTTCCTATTGAGGTGCCTCATTCCTTTTTCTGAGAGGCATCCTGATGAGGCTGAATGGGTAAGCCTGTCTCTATAGTAATTTTGGCCTTGGGACACCTACCTAGCCTTTGGGAAAGGTGTCAGCTAATAACAGCATTGTGGCAATACCATGGTGTGGCTACTTGGGATTATAAGACTCAAGAATTACTTTCACAGGGAACAGCAAGTAAACTAGTCAAAAACTACCCCTTATTGGGTGATCTGGGGACAAACCAAACTACAGTTAAGTTCCTCACCCAAGATCTTCTAGTTCCCCAGTGGAATGTAAATCCTTATTTATTTATCTGGACAATTTGATGGCTGAATACATAGATTTAAAGCACACATTTTTTTCAAAAAATATTAGCTTGAGTCTATGCCTCATGAATTTTTACTTCCTTAAATCCCCTTTTGCAAAGGCAAAAGAGCTCCACTCTAGGCAGACACCCTCAACAGAAACCTAATAGTAGACCTAAGACATAATCTAGTTATTTGTGAACATGACCTTACAAAATTATCCTCACACATTTTTAGTGGCATATGATGGCAAAATGCAAAATCTTTGAGGTTGCAATGTAACTATCAGTTAGGTGGACCAAATGAACACACTGTCTTATTCAAACTAAAGTGCGTTCAGGTATTATCAGTTGATAATCATTTAAACATGAACTCGTATTGCAATAGGATGGCTTGTGCAATTCTTGGTCATATAAAATAAAATGAGTAGGAAGGTTAGATTTTTTCTTTATCTGGCATGGATCAAATTCCTGACAGAACAGTGGGATTCATTCTGGCGCTTGCAATCAAAGAGTGACTCAGCTAGATGGAAAGTGATTCAAAGAACAGTCATAAGGGAATTATGTCTTTCACAGACAGACACAAGTGGTGATTCTTATCTAAGTTAACAAACAAGACAGGGTGCATGCACTTGTATTGAGTCTACAAGCTGGATTTTTAAATCTATAGGACACCAAGGTGTAAGTCCATAAAGCGAGAAGCTAAAGCCACACAAATTCAGGTCAGAAATGACGTGCAAGAACTTTGCCTATGAGGACAAATTATCACTGGAACAACTTACTAAAAGCTGTGCGAATTCTCCACCACTGAAAATCTGTAAGTTAAGAGTAAATGTCCTCTTTTTCCCTGAAAAAATATTCTACGTTAAACTTTCACAGAAGTCTCTTTGCTGGGGAAGGAAGAGACCTGTCTGCTCACAGCCACTTCAGAGTCCACGGAACTGTCAAAACTGAAGTCACAAAGACTCTAATTATTAGAACTATTTAAAATACCATTTAAAGAAAAAGTAAAGACATAAATAGAAATTATCTATTTATTCTTTTCTTAATTATTTATCATAAAATTGTACACATTTTCACAAAACATTTCACCTCAAATGAATCCAAAAATAGTGCTCTTAAATGCACCATTGGGAAATATTTTGGGAAGCTCTAATTTAAAAATACAGTTTGCGCACTCTGTGCTTGCTGTTCCTTCTTCTGTACAAACCTTCAGCTGTGAGCAACGCAAATTGTGACGCTATGAGAAACTCAGGGCTGGGCTCTATAGGCAATTTCAACTCAGGCATTAAACAACAGAGCTGCTATTTCATATGCAGCATCATTAATGTTCAATAGCTTCTTTAAACACAAACACTTTAAAAAGTTGATGTTCTGATCCTTTTTTTGTTATTTTGTTTCATTAAGAAACAGTTTAAAAGTTGAACAAACCCTTTAATGTCTCCTCCTAAGACTTATCTTTTCATGTCTCTATGGTCTATATTTCTTTTGTTCACACCATAAATCTAGGTTCCAAGCCAGATATTTGTAATAAGCCTGTAAAGAAAATAGGAGGCGTGGTAAGTTTATCAGCTTGAACCACACATTTAAATTTCTGGTGTACATAAAAATTCCAGACTTAAGTCTCTTGAATTCTCCCTTCCAAAACATTTCCTGCATGGCTTAAAAAAAAAAAAAAAAAGAGAGGGAGGGAGAGAGAGAAAAAGAGAGAGAAAGAGGGAGAATTTTGCACAGGAAAGACACAAACCACAGTTCAATACTTCTTAAAAGGCTGGCAGAACTCATTGGATCCTCAGCAGTGACATGTTCAGACTAGCCCCACTGTCCTTCTAGGAAGACCAGGCTGGCTGCAGGACCCACCATTTGAATGGAGGCAAGTAAGAAACAGTGGTATTTCTTGCTGAGATTTATGCCTGTTCTTTATTGCCAATGAGAAACGAAGAATCCCCCTTTATTTCTCTGTGACAATACAGGAATTTCAGACAGACCAGACTGGAGCTGCTGCAAGGTGAGGTGTAAGGAGCCAGCCCCCTCATCAAGCAAAGGCTTGATGATGCTGATGGGTTGCAGTGGGATAGTTTTGTGTCAGTCTCACAAGCACGAATCCAAAACTCCAGGATGGAAAAACCTAGTGCTACACAGAAACCCCTTTGTTTTTCCCTGCTTGGCATCTCAAAAATCCTGTATCATAACAGCTTAGTACTAGTCACTAATCACTACTTGAGGAAGTAAGAGAGAGCTGCATAGAGTTATTTTCATTTCCTCCTAAGTAGCCTCTTCCAGTTCATCAGATCACTTTCCAAGTCTCTTTAGTTGTAAGTGGAAACAAATGCTGCATGTAGATAAAAGGAAGGACCCATGCAGAGAAAAACATCCACTGTCATTGCATTTTTAGGTGTGAAGAACTCTGAAGCTGCCTCTCCAGCACAGACATCACTCCAGCATGGATTGTTGGGAATTAAACTATGCTTTTCCTGGGGTCCTCAGACAACTTGGAAGCTGTTGATTCCATCAGGAGGTGAATTAGGCAGGACAGCAGGCCAAACTGCCTGGATTCTAGTGAAAAACTAGACACTGGATGCATGTTTCCTCAGCCAGGATGGATTTTCAGAGAAGCTCGTTGAGCAGGTTGGCAGGGGTGGTCTTGGTAGGAAATGCCAAATTCAAAGGTTTCCACTAGATCCCCTGATCACTGAGAACTGGTAGGAGAGGAAATACTGTTAAAATTGTTTTTTGCAGACGCAGGGAGAAAGCAAGTGCCATTGTCCAAGGTCAGGCAAGGGCACACAGAGGGACTCAGCATGAGTGTTGTACAGATGGTCCCATCAAAATGCAGGAGTGACGAGCAGCAGGCTGGTCATTCAGTGGGCCTTCACAGTTCTCACATACATACTCTGCTCATGACAGCCAGACCTCTGACTATCATGCTAATAAGTATGAGGAAGATCCTAAGCTTAACTCTATCCTTGTTCAGTAAAGCCACTTAAGCTTGGGTTTAATCCTTTGCTGAATAGCGAGAGGCTCCTGAAATAAGACCTAAGTCAGCCACAAGATAACTGAATTTGAAGGATCAGGGAGAGTCACTCCTGCCCAGTTAAAGCTGTGATGTGCCACAATTTGTCCTCTTGGCCAGCAGCATTCATGTACCTTGGCAGGCCAGCCCACCAGGCACAGGCCCACCATGCAGGATGCCCAGTGCTTTTGTCCTTACATCCCTGTCAATGAGAGCAGGAGATAAGGCCACTTGCACCCTTCCGAAATGGCGTAAATGACTGGTCGTGCAGGAAGTCTTTATCACTTATTGCCCTGTGCCCTGTCTGCCCTGAGTGCTGACTCCAATAAACCAGCCTAGAAGGTTTAGTGATCCTACTTTGGCTGTATTTCTTCTCACATCTATGAGCTGCATGGTTGGAAAGAAAAACCTAAATTGTTTACAAATTGGTCCAAATTGCTGCGATTTTTATTTCCCTTTTTTTTCCTTCCTTTAACTACTTCAAGACTGAGAGTGATTTCAGCAGGAATGGTATTCTGTATGTAAAGCACACCAGAGCTATGGGTATAGCAGAGCCAGCACATTGCTCTGTGCTCAAAGCACAAAGGGCAGAGGCACATGCAAACAGTACATCCCTATTGCTCTGACAGTCATCTTGTTACTCTCATCCCAAGGGTTTTGAAGCCTGTCAGGGCAAGATTTCATTAAAACAGACCAGAAACCAGCAGCCTGGAGAGCACAGCCTGCATCTCCTCCTAGGTAACAGCGCCAGCCCTGTGTGACCTCAGCTTTGTTTTGAGTCTGGACAATAAGAATATTTATTAACTGCTGTCTCGATTGCTGAGCAGCACACAATGAATCTGCAAGTAAGTCGTGACATTAGCCAAAGCTGCTTACAGTATCTGAACACAAGGGCTGAGATTATTTATCGTTAGAGACCCCACACACCTCAATCATATCTATCCGCTCATAAACCGTTTATTTTTCTAGCCTTTAGTTCAGAGAGCCGCAGAGCAGCCTGTGTCAGTGCAAATCTGTAGGTAAGGCACTACAAGTAATTAACTTGTGGATGACCTTTGATCTGCTTTGCCAATGCCAGACTTTTTCTTTTTCTCATTATTTTGCCCAGAAAAGAAATAATTGCCATTTGAAAAGATTCGCTTGTTAATTCCATGCCCCAGATCAGGAGCTAATCCTGCGCCATCCTGCTTATGACAGATCTGGTAGGTAAGGAAAACTCAGCTCTCCTACTAGGTATTTATCACTGATTAACTGCATCTGAACATGCTTACAGCATGCAGTGCTCTTCAGGCACTCTTTCTCCCAGCTGTAGTCAATATTTATCACAATTCTACTGGGGTTTGTAGTGTTAAGCCTCTAATAAATATTTATTGCTAAAATGACTAATGTAACACTTTCCTGCTAAATATTTGCTAGAGATTTTCTGTCACGAAGTACACTGGGGAGAAAAAGTCCTTTAAAAAGCTGTTACTACAAAAAGAAAAAATCAATTAGAAAAGCAAGCTGAGGTAAAAATTAATCAAACAGCTGGCAAAAAGGACTATAGAAAATTAAGTATATACCAGCAAAGGAAGAAGTACACAGCAAAGCGTGGGTTTGCCAGAATAAAAGAAGATGTGTAAGGTAAAGTGGAGCTGACTGCCTTCCCACTCCTCGTTTCATTCAGAACTAGCCTGGGATTTGTAACCAAAAGATACAGATAAAATTTACTTCCTTTGCATAAAATCACATTCTCTTGCAACTGCATTTGGAAATACTGCAGTGCCAGCACTAGCTTGTCTAATTTCCAACCTCAGAATGAAAACTTGAGTTCAGATATATTTAGGATCAAGTCCTGCTAAGATAACTTAGCAGCTTGAAGTACAAACCATATACTATTAGCACATACCTTACATGCTATCTGCACTACCACCTTTTTGCCCTTTATAACAATGTGTGAATACTTATATTAATAAGAAAACAAAGATGTTAAATTATCTTTCTGATACTGCACTGAGTTAATCAGGAAGAGTTAATTCACCAGAATGATATTTATACAATAAGGATAAATGGAGAAAAAAAAAAAGAATATTCATAAACAGCTTTCATTTCCCCTGTGACATGTTTAAGTTTAGCAACACAAATTATTTTCTACAGCTGTTTCTACAGCTGTTAATTGTACTTAGTAGTTGAAAACTTGAATTTCTTTCTAGTCACAGGTCATAGACAGTAAGGGTTTGTTGAGCTGCTATATCTTTCCCAAAGCAGGATCACTGGGAAGTATGAGCAGATACATGAATTAAGCGTATGTCTTCGTATTTTGGTAGAACTCAGCAGGACACTGACAACATATGGAAAAAAAATACACATCTGCATTCTGGGAGAGGGCAATAGCCTGGCACTTTAGAACTTAGCATTTGCCTTGTTGAAGTAGTCGGCATCTCTGGAACACAGATACTTTACTGAGCCTCCCATACCAAGGGGAATTATCCACTTTAGATGATGCTCAGTCAAGAAGGTGATTTTGCTACTCATAGCCTATGATAAATGTCCTGGTATGGGATTCCACGTATAGACTGTGTATCTGAAAAAAACTCAGTTGCATTCAGAATTCTCTGTGTTCACAACACTGCAACACAAAATGGGGATTCTCTTCTTTCCAAATGAGGCCATATGGATATTTGAGATGTGACCAGATTTGTGGTCACATCTTGAACCTTTCTTTCTCTAGGAACACCAAAAGTTGAGGATTTTTTATTTTTTTCTCTCCATGGCAGGTGAAATCTCATAATAAGAACATAAGTTATACATAGTAAAGAGCTAATTCATAGCTACGATTATTCTACAACACATTTTAGGAAATAAAGTAATTTTCAGTCCTTGCTGTTGTGAATGACTCCCTTAGCTAATGAGTGACAGAAGAGCAATTGCCTGAACCGTGCTCTCCATGACCTCTATGGACCATCTGTAGGCTCCTTATGACAGCCACTGCTGAGCTTCTCCAGGCTGCGTTAAGTCAAGTAAGCTGCTGGCTGTGTCCATGCGTGTTACAGCTTGGCTGCGCTGGAGTTCGACCACACATAGGTCATGCTTTCAGTCTGGCCCTCTGAATGAAAAGGAGCCTCAAAATGGAAAGGAGACACAGAATGGTTCACAGACATGGTGGAGACAAAGTATTTCTCTTCAGATAGTTTTGAAGCAACTTTCATCCTCCTGGAACAACTTGCCCCAGAGAACAGCAGCTATGCCCCAGACTCCCTTCTGTTTCCCAGCTGATTCTCATGAAACAGGTACCAGCATGAAAATACTTTTCATTCACAGAGGACATATGAAAAGGCCACAAATGCCATCTATTTCCATGGAGTGCATAAATCGGCATACAAACAATCTGTTTCCTTGAGGAAATTTTCACCCTTCCCAATTGTGAGCTATAAATGTTGATACTGCCTTTCTCAATGCCTGCCAAGTTTACTTAGAACTTTCCCTCTTCAGCTGATAGCTCTGTTAAAACTAAATGCCCTCCATGGCTGTTATCAGCACCGGTCTTTCTCCTCTAGCAGGCAATCAGTGCCCCTGAACTCTCAACTCTTGTATTTGAGTCTGAAAGTTTCAATAGGAACTTCAGGGAGAAATCTTTCCTTTTGAACCCATGCTTGAATACAGACTGTCTATTTCAGGAACACCCTGATCATTTTGCAAGCAAATATGTTCCAGCATATTTCTAAAATAACATAAAAGAATATACAGAAGATGGAGACAGGTGAGTATGTCCTTTGAGGATTTTGGTACAGAGTCAGACAATTATTTGCTACTATTAAGGGTCTGAATTCTGCTCCTGCCAAACCCTGGGGTTGTATCATGGACCAGTGCCCTTTGACAAAGGGCATTAATGATTCATCCCTGAGATTTAAGTCATCTTCCCTGATCTCATTTTAACCATAACTTACCCATAATCTTAAGGAAAGGTGCATTCATTTTTTATTAAGCTATTCTGCAAAACAAAATAATTCAGGCAGTTATTATGAGCTTTAGGTAGTTTTCTCCATCACAAACTTCCTTAGATAATGATAGGGGGTTTTTAAATCCACATGCAGGCCCATATAGCAAACAACAACTTTCTCAGATTTAGCCTTCATAGCACATGACCAGCCCAAGATCAATACCATATCATGCAAGCTGCACTAAAGCTGCTTTTATTCTCAGGGTGAAACTCCAAACTGTCTCAGATTCCAAGTCAACTATGTCAGCAAGATACTTGCTAGCTGTGATTAGTGAAAATGAAGCAAATAACATAGCTGAATTGTGAATAAATCATGTATCTTAGCATCATGGCTCTAGTAGAGGTAGAAGTCACACATTGAAGTCTAGGAATTCATGTGTATAAATTATGCTTTAAGAGCTATACAAACATAACTGTTTACCCCAGGAGCACTGCACCAAACCTACACAGGAGCTCTCATCTTATCAGAGGGTAATTCCTGCTTTCCGTCAGCTACTGGAAACACTCACACTTTCTAATTTAAAAGCGAAGGGTATGTAGTGATCCGTGAATGGTGGGAAGCGCATTTCAGTGCAAGTTTCTCAAATCTCTAAGTGCTCTTTTTCTGTACTCTGTGATTTATGTTTTCTTGGCCCCAGTATCTCAGTATTATCTTCCAATGATTAAAACCAGTAGAGCACAGGCTAGTATTTTAAACTTCAAAATGTAGCAATCTGTTGGCTTTCTTGGTTTGTTTTTCCACAAATCACAGAAGTGTGTGACTTTACTCCATTATGCTAATTGCTGAATCAGGTAATGTTTTAATAATTAAAGTTTCTAGACCTGCTGGTGCCAACCAACTTATTAACATAGATTATCATGCTCCATAACCGAGTAGATCTTAGGATCCTCACTGATATGGGCTTTAAGCATGTTCATAAAGGTCTGAAGGACCATGGCCTGTATTTGTACTTTCAAGGTTGCTCTTGTGCTAAATTCACATTGAATCCTGTCTCACAGAGACTACCAAGAAACCCACCTGTAGATATTTTGGGCTCTGTTAGCAGATTGAAATCTTCAGTGGCAAAAAGTCTGAAAAAAGCAACCAGCAAAATGTATCTGATTAACTGAATAATTCCCTACTCTCCCCTATAAATTAAAAAAAAAAAAAAAGCAAACCACAAACCAAAATCACTACATAAAGTCAGTGGTTAAATCTATTAAGTCCAGAGTTGCAATGAAATCTGCTGTGGGCTGGCCATTAAATGATGCTGGTTTTTGCCCCTTATGCAGACAAATTCTTTTAAACAATATGATGGTCTGAGTTGGAAATCTCCAAAGCAGACCTTTGCTCTCCCTCCCTCACAGGTATTTCACAAAGTGCTATCAGACATTATGGTCTGGTGTGGACATAGTGGCCTGCACAAGTCCAGCATTGTCATACACAGATCTGACCTCTTGTCTATTGTCTCCAGCATTCTCTATATGGTTCAGCCAAGCCTTGACGCTCCTTCCCACCTTTTGCACAACATCGTTTCAGGCTGTCCCTCCATTCTCCTTGGTGAACAAGTTTTGTTGTAAGTGATGTCTCACAGCAGCCTATAAACTGTCTGGGTGGGTCTCCTTTAACAGGCAGGAATATAAAACAGTTATGTTTTACAGACAACTCCTTTGCATGGACCAAGCCTTTGTGAAAAAGTGAATGGTTTTTTCTCAGTAAAATCTCTTTGCATGACATTCACCAAACCAGCTCCAGATTCAGGATTGTAAATAATTTATACCCATTTTTATTCTGGATCCTTTAAGATTCTCTTTCAATCAGGATTATCTTCACCAGGAAAGACAACTCAGCTCAACAGCTCATAAACGTTTGCAGTTTCCAAATTACAAAGCCTACAAATGCTATGCGTATATCAACTGCTACAAACAGCTAACTCCAGGAGGGACTGAAAGAGAGCCCCGCAGAGTTGCTGGCGGAAGGATTCTCAAAAAGGATGCTCGGGCAGCCGGAGCCCAGCGCAGGGCGGGCGGGCTCCGGGGAAACCGAAGAGTGCTGGTGCCACCTAGAGGGAACTATTCGCCTAGAAAGTGGGAAAATCATTACTGCACATGGGGAATATAACGTGTTACAGATGCACAGCTCTGGGGAAAAAGAACCCAGAGGGCTTTTAGGGCTGTGCAAAAAAATATGTACAATTATGAGAAGTAGGAGCTGAAAACTTACATCTTCTCCTTAGCATAACCTGCAAATATAAATATAGAAGGTATATTTAACACAACCAACTGCTGAATCCTCTCTTCTTCAAATCATTTCCCAGCCTCACAGCTGTATTCTTTCTCTTCTTCCTCCCATTATCTGAACTTTGAGGAAAGATGACCAAATGACCACACCTAGAGGTTGGATCCTGCTTCCTTGCACTGCTGGAGCCAGCTGGTAGGGGCACGGTGCCTTGGGTGTCCAGGAAGCACCAACTGCGCAGCCAAGCAAACCTCAGTCAAGCAACTTCACACCCTCTGCTGATCAACAGCTTTTCTGAATGATCCACCTGAAGTCTAACATCTGTCCATGTAACTTAAAACTGATCTGCATTATTACCAGAAAAGAATCAGCACTCACAAGCAAAGGAAGGATTGGTGCATAAATAGTCACCATCTTTCCCTCAGCATTAAATCTGCCACCTACAACCTATGGCTCACTGTGCTAACTACAGAGGTGATGATAACTTACAGGGATACTATGGAGCCTGGGGGAGTGTTGCCAATGGCTCTGCAGCTCTCTTGTAGGTTGGAGTAATTTTGAGGCAAGAGTTCACTAAAACATTGTGGCCCATAGTGCTTTCCTCACCCTTATGCTGCCGTACAACAGACGCTGCCATGGGTTGGTGTGCAGGCATGGTATTCACACTGTGGCTCTCACTTGCCCCACAAGAAACCCTACATGGCAGCAGTGCTGAAGCCAAGGAATAAGATATTAAAAGGTGCCTGTTCTGTCTGTTACAGCTGTAGTTTTCCTCAGACACTAATTCCCCTCCCTTCCCACCTGTATATCCTTGTAGAGTTCAAAGCAAGTCTTGGCTGCAGCCTTCTAAATCCCTCCTTGCCTGGCTTCACAGAGTGCCACGTAGAATTAGTGGCTCAATCCTCCCATGTGCTACAGACCCACACCTGTTCACTATTCCTAAAATAAAGGTTAATTTTCTTTAAATAAAGGTTAATTGATGGAAGAATATTTGATATCAAACATTTGCTAGTTCACTGACCTCCATGAGAGCTTCTGAGGCTTTGGGTTAGTTAAATTTAGGAGATGGCCAAAGTGTCAAAAACCTGGGTACTGTCACCCTGAAGGGGAACATGGAATGATGCACTTCATGTCTCTGGGCGCAGTTGACTGTCCTGCTGCCATTCATTAGCTCCATCCCCTAGCAGCATGCCTGTAGGCCCTCTGGTCTCTACTGTCTCATTAGCACTGTAACAGCCACATTCCTTATCCTTCACTTTACAAACATCCCCAAAGCTCAAACTGCACAGAAAAATGTAACTTGGGTGAAATGGAAGCCAAGCACCTGCTCAGTATGCTGCAGGGCCATGCCATAAACATGCCTAGCCACCAAAATTGGTGAGGAAAGCTATTTTAAGCTTTAAGAGTCTGCTGTTCAGACAAAGGAAGGAGCCTCCTTATGAGCCACACTGTTGCTCTCCCTTGTCTTGTTTTATCTTGTCTTGCGAAGGCCATTAAATGACCACCTTGCAGAGACAAGGCTCCAGTGTATCTCCTTCATGGTTCAGGGGGGATCTGAGGCTGAAAAGAAAGAGATACATCTGTAACTCAGAGAGACACACTGCAAAAGCAAACAACCTCTGGCTGTAGGCGCAAGAGGACGCGGTGCCTTCAGTACAGACCTGCTGAAGCACACTGCTGCTCGGACGCATGGGCAGTCGCAGGAGGCTCCCATGCCACCAAAGCAGAGGTGGCTGCTCCCTGTTTACACACAGGCTGCTCTGCCCAGACCAGTCACTACAGCAGCACTTTCAAAAGTGTCTGTGTGGGACACAGAAATGAGCACCTGCCTGCATGCTGCCCTGGACAAGGGCAGGCCATGGCAAAGCACTGGGTGTGAAGCTAGGGAGCAGCGATGGCAACACACCTCCACCCAGGCGTGCTTTCCCTCCCCTGCCCTCACCAGCTGTAGGATCACCCACACATCTCCTGCTCCTCCCTCCCATTCCTCAGCAATGTCCATTCACCTGCCTGGTGTTTTCATCTCCTGTTCATTACCCAAACCAATTACCCATGAAATACACGAACCAGATTTAGGATTCAGCTATACTGAACTGACAAGAGAATTCAACTGAGCTCCAAATCTTGACATAAATGATATTGACTTTAAAATATTTGTTATAACTCATTATGCAGATATAACTGAAGAGCTACCAACACATGCTTCAGCAGAAAATGTGAACTCCAACGATTTTTTCTCAAAGCAATGTTATTGGTATCATGAGTGCTTCAGATGAGCACGTGCTGCCTTGCAGGATCCACTGACAGCATGGAGTAACAGTCTTATATGCCAAAATAACATTACTTTTCTTACATATATTGCGAAAAGCTTGAAACACCTTTCAGTATGTTCTTGGAGGCAGTGAGTCAGATAAGCGACTCACTAGTATCTGGTCAGGCAAACAGCTGAACGCCTGCCAAGTAACACGGGGGTTTTTCTTAGGACGGGAAGGGTTGACCTGCATGGGGTCAAGAGGGAACTGTCTCCCTCTAGTGCCAGGCTGGTTTGGCTTCCTGGTTTCTCAGGGCACAAGAGAAGCAAAGAAAGGCTTTCCTTTCTTTTAATGACAAAACCCGTAATATTATTAGAGTAAAATTCTGAATATGGGACCCAAATATATGTAACATGAAGGAGGTGACTGACAGGTAGCATGTGCCTGAGAGAAGTCTGGAAGTGGGAACTCAGTGAGTCCCCAGGCAGCCGCAGGGAAGTCGTTCCCGGGTTACCAGAGGGCAGGCCTAACTCGCGCGTCTGTCTCCCCGCAGCGCTGTTAAACCTGCGGCAGCTTTCTGCCCGCCTCTGAACTTAACCGAAAAGCTGTGATGGAGACAGCGCAAACGCACACGGTAATGTCATTCACGCAGCTACCCCCGCGCTGCCCTGGGCGGCAGCTGCAGGGACAGACCGCGGCGACACCCGCTCCTTCACCCCATGTCCCTTCGATCTCCCGACACTCATCGCCCCCGGCTGACAGGACGCGCTTCCCCCGCGAGCAAGAGGAAAGAGAAGCGCCGCCGCCGCCAGGCCCCGGCCTCCTTCCGCGGCGGTGGGCGGAGCGGAGCGGGGCCATGACAGGGTCTGGGGCCGTGCCCGGGTCTGGGGCCATGCCGGCGGTGCTGGGTGCTGCCTGGAGCGTGCTGGCCGCTGCCTTCCTGGTGGCGCTGGGGCTGCTGCGGCGGGCCCCGGCCTGGCTGAGCGGCGGTGGCGGCGTGTCCGGCCTCTTCCAGGATCTCATTCGCTACGGGAAGACGAAGGGCGGCTACGGGCAGCGCCCGGCCTGGCTGCGCCTCCTCCAGGTGCCCAAGAGGTGAGGTGAGGGGCGGCTGCCGGCCGCCATTTGCGCCTTGGCTGCTACGTGCCCTGTGCACCCGCGGCATGGGAGTAACTCGGTGCGCATTTCATGGAATTCCGCTGAAGACGCGGAATATGAATAGCATCGTGTGCTTTTACAGGGTTGCCTCTGGGCTCATGTATTTTGCAGAAGTGTTAGTCTGGATTTATATAGAGGCTGCGATTTTACAGAGTCCATAAATTCCAAACTGGAACAAAAGCCTAATCCTTTGAATCCCAGTCGCATGCATTATATGCAAAACAAACCTTTCTGCAGGACTCCGGTCTGGGACCTGGGAATATGGATTCCTGAGTGTGACTGTGGAAGTATACTGCAGGTTTACTGCCTTAAACCTGTTCTCAGTCATCATCTTCTCTCTTCAAGGTTTCTTTTTAAAACGTGACTTATGATAGTAATAATAGTATGTTAACATAATGATCTGGACGCTGAGCGATAAGGCAAAAGAACCACTGTTATCCAGACACGTCTCTTAATAGATGCTAAATAGGATGAAAGAGGGAAAAGATGTGGGTGGTAAAAGCAAACCCAAACAGTCTCCAGCTTTTTAAATGTTACTGGGATTTAATTGTCTTTGATAGCAGAAATTCATGACCAGAACCAGCCTTTGACTTGGAACATAGGCACAACAGGATCTTGCAGGGCCAGCAGGACAGGACTATGAGGCTACTTAACCAGATGATCTGATCCATCCTAATGTAACAGTCTTGTTATCGCTGACACATTTGATGTACATAGCTTTCAGATCAAACGGGGGGAGGGAGGGAAATTTGTGACACATCATGTTATTCATGGCAAGGTTGTAATGCAGTATCTTGGTTAGTAGGTGTCAGTCACAGAAACTACAAGAGATGTGTTTAAGTTCTGCAATACCCTTAGTAAAAATAAGGGTTCTTAAAGGTTTAGTCTTAATTGCAGCATACTGTGAAGTGACACATTCTTAAGGTAGATTCTCATTTGAGTTGACCTTTCTTGAACAGAAGTTTCCCATCACTCCTTCTAAGGGAAGATGGTGTCTGAAGAATGTGCTTTTGCAGGGAATTGGTCTTGGGCTCTCAACATCTACAAAGCAATTCTGTTACTCAAGTAATGAACCCGCAACCCTGCTAGCTGAGATAATCCCAAAGATAACCATTGAGGCATTTTCTGTTTCCATTCGTCTGCTTCTTGTTTCCAAACAAGCACTGTGTTTTCACTGGCCTGGGCTTGTTTTAACTTTGCTATTCCGTCTTGTCAAATGTTGTGCTGGTTTGGAAAACAGTGAACATTCCTCTCCTGAATGGATGATACATATACTTACTGGGGTGCTGCATCGCTCTGTACGTCAGATACATTGCCAGTGTAGTTGGGATTGTGAAAGCTCACAGGGCATGTCTCTGCTAAGCTGGCAGGGCTCTTTGTGTGCTGGTAGCAAAAAGCAGCACATGTGGAGAAATTTCTGTGGTGAGTGATGAGACAGAAGTCTACTGAGTAACAGGACAGCAGGGAAGGGGCTTGAAACTTGGAGGCAGCGATGGGTATCAGTATACAAACTCTGTTTGTCTTCTAAGCAGAAAATGAGAGAGAGGGGCTAAATTTTACTTCTGCTGTTGCAAATCAGCTGAGCAAATGTTGCTGTCTGTACTTGGTAGGAGGAGAAACCAAGGAGAAGTGATCGCCTTGAAGGAGCTACCAACTGCTAATGAGCAAGGCGCTATGGAGCATGCAGGGATGCTCTCTACGTTGGTGGTTCTGACTTGGTCTCAGTATTGCTGTTGAGAGATACCTGAGCTGCTCTGGGAGGTGGTCACTTAATTTGGTTTCACCAAGCAAGAGTGTTTTACCCCTACGTTCCCTCAAAAGAATAGTTCGCATATTCCAGAAAAACAGTATTCTCTTACTATAAATTCATATCGTAGTTTTATACCAATAGTTGTCAAGACAAGGCCATCAGCATCTTCTCATGGCACCTATCCTGATTTTTATTCATAGAAGGACTTTTAGTTTTAAAAGCAAAAGAATCACCTAGTTTGAGCAGGGTGTCATATGCTGTGTAACTTCATCCAGTTACCTGTCTTGACTGTAAAGTCTTCCATTTCAGTAGTGCATAATGTGCTTTCATAAGTGCATTATAGGGTTGGCGCATTCTTTTTCTTAAAAAACCATGGTCTTGCCTTGTAATCACCCAGTGCTATGGGTAGTCTCTCCATTTTTTCCATATGATTGTTGCAAATCTTTAATTTGCACAAGGTTAAGTTGTTGGGTTTTTTTTGTGTACAGCTGAGCAGTTACTTCTGGGTGCCTTTTACTGTCTATTTTTGTCATTTAAGAAGTTTAACACATCATGTAATGCATCCACTGGAAAGAAGCAGAGTGGGAGTGTTGCTAGGCACAACAGCCTGGAAATGCCCAGAAAATTAATTTGGATGTGCTTTCAGTGGTGTAAATTATGAAGAAAAAGTCGTGCACATCATGATTAGTTGTAAATATTGAGGAATATCTTTGCAATGTGTGGTTTACATTTTCTCCTCTTTAGTGCAGCTCTGGTTAGTAAGGTAAGCTAAGTTAGAAGTTATTCCAGACAATATTTTGCTGGGAGAAGGTGTTAGGGTTGTTCCTGGTTGGTACCACTGGCATCCCAGGTTCTCTGTTTACTAATGTGTGGACCATCAGGCAAGCATGTCCTACAGCTACATTTCCAACTGAGGAACAATGGGAACATTAATGAATTTTTATTCCTACAGGTGGTTTGTTCACTTTTATGTGGTTTCTGTGCTCTGGAACGGCTTTCTGCTGATTTGGCTTTTCCGAGCTGAGTTCCTTGGAGGGTCGCTCCCATCATGGATTCAGCACATGCACCATGCACTTGGCAGAGATTCTCAGAGTGAAGACACGGGCAAGTATTCTAGCTATTACAATGCAGCTGTATAAATATGAGAAAGCTGCACTACCATCGTGTGTATTCTTCAAGTGCTGCTTCATCAGCTGTTTTCAAACTAGGCTCCAAGTGGCTTTCCTGAAATACCAAGTCCCTTTGTCATTATTCAAGGTAGAAATCATTCTAGTTTATGGACATGATGGGTTTCAGGAGGGTTTTTAGCAGAAAGGGCCATTAACACCTTCTAGAAGTAATCTTGCTGTGGTCAGGAGTGCTTCACATGTACAAATTTTTTCTCCAGTGCTCAGTTAATTTAAAATGAGGGTAAAATTTTGCTGTGGGAAAGGGAAAAAAAATAGCCTTTTTGAACCACTCTCGGGGTTAACTTGTTCCTATCTGTCTCAAAGATGCTACTTTTTATCTGCAAGCAGATAGCCAGCGCTTCTCTGTGTTCATGGTTCTCCTGCTGCTTTGGCTGCATAGCTGTCGAAGACTTGCAGAATGCCTCTGGACCAGTGTGTTTTCTAATGGTGTCATTCATATTGTGCAGTATTGCTTTGGACTTGCTTACTACATTGCCGTTGGCTCAACTGTGCTATGTCAAGTGCCTACTAATGTCAGGAATGGTAAGTGCCTGCTTAATTATTACCAAAGATGTAGTTTTACTCCCATTTGTTTCCATCATGGCAGATGGTTTTGTAGAGGTCTGCTTGTGTGAAGATGTGCGTTAACTGATGACACATAAAAATACTTACTGGCATAGTTCAAAGTAACTACATTGCAATGTATCACATAAATCAGCCAGCATTATACACAAACAGAGACACTGACACACACTTGCATGTTAACCATCACAGTTGTTTCCTGAAAGATATCTCAGGTAGGTACTTTCAGGATCATTACATTTCAGGATCAAATCAGTTCTGCATTGAAATACATCTTTTTTATGAAGGATGGTAATAGGTACCAGTTCTCAAATGTCACTATACAACTTCAGGTCTCAAAGTAGAGTTTGATTTTTGCTGTGAGCTTTCCTGTAAGGTGAGTCTGCAAGGCTATCTTAGCCACATCCTTTGTTTTCCACTGAGAACTCACTACTGCTCTGCCTTGCATCAGTCAGGCTTTTCTTTCTCTCAGTACTGTAATGTCTCCATTAATACAGCAGAAATTTCAATTACATTACTTGTTTCTGCCAAAACATTCCACTGAGTCTCACAATTGAGCTGCTGTTTCCCTGCATGGATGAACCACGAGCTGGTTGTAGCACTTTTATGACTAATTTTTGTTAGGTAGTCACTACCAAGTATGTAACTTCAGTGAAACTTTTAATCACTTCAGCCACATCAGCTCTAGTTTAATCCAGTCATTTTATTTAGAGAACCTTCAGATCTCCTTTGTGTTGATAAAGCCTTTTTCTTTCTGGACCTGTCTTACACTTTTCACATCTTGTAGATTCTGAGAGATGGTGTGTTGGCTTGTACATTGGGAATCATTCTTAATAGAGTTAACTTTTTTTTTAAGGCATAAATGGTTACTGTCTGTGTGTGCACACGTTGTTTGTAGGTGTATCTGTGTATACGTCTCACGGTGAACAAGACAAACAGCTGTGTACTTACATGTTGACCTGAGCCACAGCAACATCTTTAATTAGGGTCATAAGAATTACAGTGTTGAATATTGAGGTCTTAGACTATCAATTATGTGCCTCACATATACAAATATTTTCCCCAGTGAAATGTTCCCCCGCTGCCCCAGTTGTACATCATGCTGTACCTGAAGCCACTGGATTAAAACCAAGATATTTTTGGTATAGAGCGGTTAAAGGAAATTAACTACCAGCTGAGCATTTAAATGTTGCAGGATTTAAAAGTGTCTTTCAAGGGATTAGAGGCCTACTATTTGAATTTTGTAAGGCAGTAACATTTAAAAAATACCCACAATGTTTTGGGATGATGCTTGGGAAGGTATTTCCTGGCCAGATATTATCGAAACATCTTTTTCAGGAAAAGAGTTTTCTGCGCAGATCTGCTGGTATCACATCATAGGAGTTGCAATGTATATTTGGGCCTCTCTTCACCAACACAGATGCCTTGTGATCCTAGCTAATCTTAGAAAAAGTAAATCGGGTAAGATGTTTCATTTCTGCCAATTATTTACTTAGGTCATTTTCCCCTGTTTGTTTCAGTAGGCTTCTATTGCTTCTAGTATCTTACAGCATGAGTATTTTTCAGTTCCTGTAGTATGGTGTTTTCTAGAAAACTTTCAGTAGATCAAAAGAGGCTATTTGGAAAAGAGATCAGATAGCTGAATGAGGGTTGGATGTGTCAGTATATATAGTTCTGTAGAACTTAAAATGAAGGTCTAGCTTCTAGTACCCTAAGAGCAGACACATGCTAATGCTTAGGACTTGTGCCGTTCCTTGAGGACCTCGCTTCTGTCTCCATGTGAGCTAAGTATAGGTTTTCTTACTCTGTGCAAACAGCCAGAGGTGGCATCTTATTTCATTAGGAAGCACAAAGCTGCCAGATCAGATGGAGGTGGATTATGATGATAACTTTAATGAGCATGTTGTTCTGTAATTGTGAGTAGAAGAGAAGGGTTTCTTTAATGCATGCTTTTCTCCACTAATTTCTGTTTGCTTGCAGGAAAGGTTGTAAGTCTGAACCACAGTGTACCTTTTGGAGACTGGTTTGAGAGAGTTTCTTGCCCTCACTATTTTGCAGAGGTCCTCATATATGTATCTATGGCCATCACGCTTGGACTTCACAATGTGACGTGGTGGTGTGTAGTGATGTATGTTCTTTTTAACCAGGCACTGGCTGCAGTTTTGTGTCACGAGTTCTATCAGAAAAACTTTAGCTCCTACCCAAAGCATCGAAAAGCATTTATACCATTTGTTTTCTAGAATATTTCTTCTGAAGTGTCTTTAGTACAAACTGGGAAATGTTTCTTCTAAGGGAATAAGAGATGTATGGCTTGCTAAAGCCAAGGTAAAATTGCACATTTTCTCTAGTTCTAGCTTAAAATCTCATACACATTACCAGTTTAGGTGGAGAAATGTAAGGTCTCTGCTTATCAAAAGAGCTAAAATAAAATTACCAAGGACCTTATTTTAAACTGAAGAGATGCTAATTGTCTCTTTTCAGTTTTATAATGTTATCCTATGCGTATAACACTTGCTGTTGTGCAGCAAGCCCAAATACATATATGTGAAAACTGTTGTGAAAGAAGGGTGCAGGGAATAATTTGAACCACTGTATTTCATGTCTTGCCTAATATTTAAGCATATTTTTTCCTAATCTCTTTTCTTCTTCTGAATCACTTCAGAGGGAGGCAGATTGTGTCTCTTTCTGTGCTTCCCTGTTGATAATTAAAACCAGCCACTGCTTTATAACTGCAAGCACAGAAACCGGTGGAAAAAGCTGCAGTGGAGGAATGACTCATGCTAAGCAGTGGAGATAAACAGACCCATTCTCTGTGTTCTCTCTTCTGCACTGAAGTGTTTTCATTCATTGGTGAAAACCTGTTTATTCCTAAACTGGAAAAATCATGGAAGGTGCTCCTTAGAGAGACAGTAGAAGAGAATTTGCAGAGAAGTAAGGTTCCTGGTTATGGTTGTTATCCTTTTAGTAGGTTATTGGAATCCCTGGTGTGTTAAAGGGGGCAGTTATGCAGTATGACCATACCCATGACTTCACTGGTTTTTAAACAGCCTGTGAGAGCAGATGTAATGAACTGCTGAGGCAAAGAACACACAGAAACCAGTACCCGACAAGTGGGACAAAGAAGTTCTTTACTGGGAACATGATGTTGTTCAGCGCAGGGTTTCTTTGCTCTTAATCACTGAATATTTTGGTGCTTTTCATGATACTGAATCTGTTTGCATGATGTAGCATATAGATGTTGGTGTTTCAGCAGGTTTTCTACTTAAATGCGTGTATTATTTTGTATATGAGAAGAGTTTTTACATACTAAAGTATATCAAATGAATTATCTAATTAAACCAGTTTATTACACATTCTGTTCCATGTAATTTTTCAAAATTGCGCAATGTCTTTGCAAAACATGAGCAGGTACTTTTCACAGAATGCTGGGCCTCTCTTGGCTCTTGTGCCCCTCTCTCCATCAACTCCATAGCTTCAGTTCACCATGCAGCATAAACAGCCCTGTCTGGGGAGCTCTTCTTTCCCTCTGGGGGTTTATTTTTAGCGATTCGCCTGCCTCCAGTCATCTCTTGTTCTACTGGTGTTCTTCATCCCGTTTACTGGACAGTTAGTTGCTTCCTAGGGAGCATGGTCCTGGCCTTGCCCCGGGGAGAGAGAGCATCAGGCTCACAGACACCCAAAGCATTGCTTTGTACTGAGGCTTTTAGACACCTGGATGAGCCCAGGCCGTTTCCGTGCAGGTATTTTCCCTACTTGTGCATCTGTTCTGCTTCCCGTCTCTCAGCGCCCTTTCCCTGCCCGCAGGCAACTCCGAACGCGCCTGGACTCGCCCGGGAAAGAGGCACAGCCGCCTTGCCCGGCCCCTCCCGATGGCAAGAGCCAGGAAAGGGGGTAGAAACCAACGCGGTGGTATCACCTCAGCGCCCCGGAGCCCACAGCCGGCCGTGGAGGGCCGGGGTCCCCCGTCCGCTGGGGCGGGCCGGAGGGCGGGGCGTCCGTCAGCGGCGGCAGCAGCCAATCGGCGCGCAGGGTCCCGCCCCTCCGGGCCGGGCCGTTGCAGGAAGCGGCTGGGGGGCGGCTGCGGGACCGCGCGGCCGGGACGCTGCGGGCAGGGCGATGACGCGGCGCCTTTAAAGGGGCCTCGCGCGGTGTGTGTGCCCCCTGGCGCCCCCGCACCCGGCTGCCATGGCCTCGCCGCCGACCCCGCTCCCGCGGGCCGCCGCGCTGCTGTTGGCGGCGGCGCTGCTGCTCCGGGCTCCGACGGGGCTGCGCGCTGCGCTGGAGGAAGAGCCCAGCAGGAAGAAGGAGCTTCCGCCACCGCCGGCCGCGCAGGGAGCCGAGCCGCGGGCTGAGGTGAGGCGGGGACGGCTGTACCGCGCCGGCCACCTGCAAGATGCCCCTTCCCTCAGCCGGGCCGCCAGGTCAACCCCCGCTGCAGCGCAGCAGGCGGGGCGGGCCTGGCCTGCAGGGCGCTTCCCCTCTGGAAGGCCATGGGACTCCTGCGTTCCCGCCCTTTAGCACGAAAAGAGGGCATTTAGGCCCGACACGAAAAATGGGCTAGCGTTGTTTTCACCAGATAAGTATTTTGTGCCCTGCTTGCTTGCCTGCTGGGGAGGAGGAGGAGGGGAACTGACCTTTACAAGTCTTCCTCACAGAAGCAGGTGAAAGCAGGCTTTGATGTGACTCAAAACTTGCCAGTTTTCCCTGAACATTTAAGGTTAATTTCTTGACATTAAAACTTTTTAAATAGTGATTTTGGTTAGGACATTCTGATGCCAGGTGAACACGCAGGGGGGTGGAAAAAATGCTAACATATGGCTTGATGTGGCATGTAGAGCATGTCAAGTTTTAAATATCAACCCCCCCAAATTTACAGCACTGCTAAAGGTGAAGGAACTCTGGGAAGTTGCTGTGTATTACATAGAGCATGGAAACTCAAATACCCAACCCAAAAACTTAAAGCACTCCTAAGACGTGGAATGCTGGGAATTCACCATGTTAAAACACGTTGTAATCTGTCTCTGCTGGTAGATGTGCTGAACAAAGCTGTCTTAGCCATCTCTGGTCAAGCATGGGAACGAACACCAACTTCCTTGTTCTGGGTCTTGCTTTTGATGGTAGATATCTTAGCGTCTGTAAAAGTAAACACTTTGGTAAGTGACATGGCGTGTGTGCCAGTCTGGTTTGACCACTGGAAGTCTTAAAGCTAGTTTTCTATGAACACAGAGCATGTAAAAAAAAAAAAAAAGCTAATGAAAACCTGCATAAAATTTTAATGTGGCTGAATGCAAGATTGTGCAAGGGAAGAAAGTGATTCTAACAGGTTTTGAAAGTACTTTGTATTTCTCTTTAAGTTAACCCTTGTCACCCAGTTTTAGTTTGAAGCGTTTAATTCTCAATACTTGTACCAGAAAACCACTTGTTTGGTTAAGGTCATAAAGTAAACAGCCAGGCGTTCTGAAGACAGCAATATTGGAGTTGAACTAAAGCAGCTTTCCCCATGCTTTGTTGTAATAGTGGTTCTCCTGTTCTGGCAGTAGTGTGCATGGTGAAGTACTGTTTTAATCAGCAGTGCATGATCTGCTCTGCTTGCAGAGTGCCTAAGTTGCAATTTGAGGTAGGTTGCAGCCAGTAAATGGTTAATGATCATTAGCGCTGCGTGAGAGGTGTGTATGTAAAATGTCATACTACACAGCATGGTATGACAGGAGAGATAGGAGGCTCTGAACTTTACAAACTGTTGCAACCTATTAATTAACTAATGAGTTTTTTGTTGTTTCCCCCTCCCCTACAGAAGGGGTCCTCGCTGGTTGCTCCTGTTCACATTGTCAATGAAGAGTCACCTGACAAGACTAATTTGGGCTTTATTCATGCCTTTGTGGCTGCTATATCAGTCATCATCGTGTCAGAACTGGGGGATAAGACCTTCTTCATTGCAGCCATCATGGCAATGCGGTACAACCGTTTGACTGTACTGGCTGGTGCTATGCTTGCCTTGGGACTGATGACATGTTTATCAGGTTGGCACTCTTTTTCTCATTGTTTCATCTCTTAAACTGTGTTGGGTACGTTTATCAAGAAATCTTAATTGAAGTTAAAGTGAAGGTAGTAGGTATATGCACTTTCCTGGTTTTAGGAGATTGTGAAGATTTTCCTGGAGACCATGGCTCAGATTGAATATTTAGGCTGTTACCTCTAATGAGGTGTTTGTGCTCCCTAGACCTCAGTATGAGAGTAAGAAAGAGGAATAAGATTGGGAGCTTAAGCACTTCCTTGATTATAGGGCCACTGACTTCTGTTAATTTTTAGCTTTTGTTAAATTGGTATGCCTAAAGGGAATGTAAGAGCGACTTCTGGTTTTCTCCCTCAGGCAGAAGATTCTTAATATGATGACAGATTTCCCTTGTCTGACTTGTATTCCTGTACGTGTAGTTGCTTGGATTTGTGCTGAGAGCTGCTTAAGTGGAAGATGATATTCTGCCACAATCCTTTGGGATGGGTGGTACTGACAGATCCAAGAACTAGGGCGGGGGTGTGTCAGGTGGCCCTTGAGGAACCTGTAGCTCTGGGTACTTACCTAGCCGTGATCATAAAATAGAGCAACCTTCAGGTACATCAGATGCAGCATAAATTTTACTGTCTATGCTGATTTCTGAATAATTGAAGTAGTGTTTGTGGAGATGGCCAGTTAACTGTTTCAGGCTTCTTGGCAAGTGTTTCTGTGAATGTGTTTGGGTGTGTAGCTATCATTATATATACTGCTGCAATTGTTATTACAGTCTTAAAGCAGCTTCCGTGTGCACTGTGTGTAATGATAGCATTGTATGAGTTTCTTCTGTTACTCACTTAATATAAGTCTTTGATTCTCCTTCTGCTTCTGCACTGCTTGCTTCATTTAATGTCATTTGGTACTACAGGCAACGTGCTATTCCATAAGTTGTGTGATCTCTTTTCCTCCTGCCCATTATGGCTCTCCCTTTTTCTATACTTTCTTCAAATCTTTCTTGCTGCTTTTTCATAAAAGCTTTGTTTTCTGCTTTATCCTCTGCCTTATAGGTGCCCAACTGTTTCTTCCTTTTCAGAAAGGAGCCTTTCCCCCCTTCCCCTCCTGCCTCCTTGTTTTATACAAGCTGTGTCTGGAAATTCCTGGGGATTTTGCCCATTTTGATTTCATAAAAATACGCTCACTTAAACTCACTCCAAGTAGTCACTACTTGGGGTGGTTTTTTTTCAAGCTGTGTTTGACAAAATAAGCTGCCTTACTGTTCTGCTTATTTCATTATGTCTGTGCTTGTATATGCAAGTAATGCTAAAAAATCTTTTTGTATAGTTTCTTGCATTGATTTTCTTTAGTATTTTCAGTCTTCAAAAAGAAGTTTAGTTTAACTCTTTCTGATTTATTTAGCTACGCAACTAATATTGTTATGCATATATGTATGTGTTGTGTTTGCTATTAGTACAACTTGATCAATTTTGGTCTCATAGTCTTACTTTTGGTAGTGGCTGTGTGAATTAACGTCCAGATTATGTAGTAACTTAAGCATATTTTCTAAATAAGTGTATGCAAGAAAACACACATGGTAATATAGAATCACAGAATAGTTAGAGTTGTCAAGGACCTTAAGATCATGTTCTTCCTTTTAGCTAATTGCATGTGGAATAAAACAACAGAGACAGTTGTGAGTGCACGGTCCAAGCAGCCTTGAAGATTAGATGTGAAGTTTTAATTTCTGCTTGCTTATGCAGGCCTTTTTTGCCAAAAAAATGGTAACTAGTCTTGCTTTGTGAAGAAGTAAGTACTTTGTTCTGTTCCTATTTGAGAACTAGTTTTGGATTAGTTTGATTGCCTTCAATACCCATACCAGTAGGTGCACCATGGAGGTAGCTTTTTGGTCTTTGAGTGGGATCAGTGTTTTTAACTTAAAAGAAGATCAAAGTTGGTCATGTTGTGTGCTTGTTGGGGAGTGTGGGAGAGATGGGAATAGTAATGTGCAGGTATTTGCACTTGGCAAAAGAAGACAGACGTGGATTCATGCAGCTGGGTGATTTGTGAGTATGACTAGTAGGCTTAACTTGTAGAAAATCTTATCCTAAGTTTATGAGGTAAATGAAAAGATTGGGAAGAGGTGCTGTCTATCATGTAGCCATATAACGAAAGTGGTATACTGGTATACCATGTATACATGGTATACACCTTGACTAATTTGTTTACAGATGATAGTTTCACAGCATGCTTGGAGGAAGGTGGGGCTTGTGTAGTCCTTGATGGGAATGATAATGTTGCTGAGACTGACTCTTTGAAATAGCAGCACTGACTCCTGGGAATAGCAGCACATCAACTTTGCCTGATGTGCCTTTCTGCATGTTGATGGACTTCAGTCCCTGGCATGACCAGTAATGGTTGGGGTTTCTAAAGTGTTATTATCTTAGAGCAGGGAAAGAAACTTATATAAACCCAACAAAAGATGCAGTATTTATTTATCAGTGGATATCTGAATTACAGACTTTGCTAGCAAGCATTTTTTAGATGGGGGAAAACAATTATGATCCTCATGCTTATTTTTTTAAATGACACATTTGTTTTCTTTTCAGTTTTGTTTGGCTATGCTACCACAGTTATTCCTCGTGTGTACACATACTATGTTTCAACGGCACTGTTTGCAATTTTTGGCATTCGGATGCTTCGGGAAGGCTTGAAAATGAGTCCAGATGAGGGTCAGGAAGAGCTGGAGGAAGTTCAAGCAGAAATTAAAAAGAAAGATGAGGAAGTAAGTCATAGGCTTTCTGTGAATTCTGGCTGATGAAACAGTTACAGCCATGAAGCTACAGAATGGCACTGTTACGTTTGGGGTGTTCAGGTGTATCTGCAGTTGATAATTTGACACAGAAAATGTATAGTAAATGGGACAGAAGTGGGCCCTGGAGGCTGTTTCAGCAGGTGGTTCCAGTTCCATGGCAAGCTTGGCTTATCGGTAGAAAAGAGACTTTTTGCATATAGTGGGGAGGGGTGGGTATTTTTACTTATTCCTTGATGTATTAGCAGAGAGGACATGAACAGTTTACTCTTACCTCCACTTTAATTTGTTTATGTGGGCAGGCAGATGAGTGCTGAGATTTGTAGTGTTGCAGCAAAGTCTCTGTTATAATAGCTTTCTAAATGTACCGGCCCACTTCTAAGCAGTAGTGTGGAGTATTAATCTTATTTAAGTTTTGGGGGGGTTTTTTTCACCAATTTTACCAAATCCTAGTGTGAGAGCCACTGCTTAGGAAGAGGGGGATCCCAGCAGTAGGAAATCTGTGGTTACAAACCATGTGTCTTTCCTACTGAAACTGCTGTGTAAGTGCAAGCAGTACAAGATGGACAATAACTGGAGATTAGAGGTGATAACAAGTATATATATGTGCACACGTGTGTGCATACATGTAGCTAGTTTTTTAAATGGTGTCTCATACTGATAATGCAGCAGTCAGTGGCTAGTAACATTGCAGATACTAAATGGGCAGCTTTACTGTCTAAGCATTTCATTTGTGGTGTTCAGATGATATTTTTAATCTTATGCTTGATTGGTTTTTTTTCCCTTGTCTTCCACAGCTTCAGAGAACTAAACTGTTAAATGGGCCAGGAGATGTGGAATCGGGGCCAGGCACCACTATACCTCAGAAGAAGTGGCTCCATTTTATTTCTCCAATCTTTGTCCAAGCTTTTACTTTAACATTTTTAGCAGAATGGGGTGATCGTTCCCAATTAACAACCATAGTGTTGGCCGCCAGAGAGGTGAGTGTTGCAGAATGCTGCTGTTCTTTTGCTCTCTTTGGGTTGCCCTCAGAGAAGTGGGAGAGTCAAAATTCTCTTTTGGTAGGAGGTATCAGATTTTCACTCCTACTGTGAAAAATCGTTATGTGACAGGGACTGCACAGGCATTTCTGGAAATAGTTGGTTTTCTATCAGGCAGCTGAATACAATTGTTTTTTGTTAGTGTTGAGAGATGTTACAGAACAGGTGTTTCTTTGATCTGTGTGGTTGTACGGTTTTAACACAGTAGCTTTAAAAAGAAATCTTTATCTCATCAAACTTAAAGCTTATAAAAAAATACCTCATCTTAAAAATCTAAGTGAATATGGTAAAGTGTATAGAACTAAAAAACCCTAAACTGCTGTGCAGTAGGTAATACTGTAAATGAAATTGTATTCAGTATGATGATTGGAATGTATATTTGAAGGAAAATTAAGGTTTATAGTCAACCTTTCAATAAACATAAGTAGCTTACCTGTGCTCTTTTCATGCATTGAGATCATTTGCATGTCTGCCCTAGGACTCATGCTTCTTTCAGTGTACTTCCAGACCTTCCCTAGGGATAAATCAGGACTGTATAATGAAGGAGGCTATAATCTGAAGGAACCTCTTGTCTCTATTGCAATGCAGGGAAAGTGTTCAGTGCTAACAAGGCAGGGAACAGCACGATGAGAGGGTGATCTCATTGTTCAATCAGTTACGTGCCATCTTGGAAAATGAGGAATTGTTATTGCCTCTGGCCAGATTTTATATACTGCTTAAGTCCATCTTTTCACAGGAGGTTCTTGACTTCTGGTTTGCATTTTCTGAGTATTCCATTAGGAAGCATCCATCAGACTCTTTGGTCTCCTTTGTGAAGTGTCGAACATTGCAACTACAGAGTGGGATGCTGCGCCTTTAGCATGTGAAGTGTTTATATAAGTGCTACAAAAACAAATACTACAAAAAATGGCTTGAAGATATATCTTGATCTTGGCTTTCAAAATCAGTGAATGATTATGGTCTGGATCTTTTTTCATTTTATCTATGAGACTTTTATATTCCCTTATTTCATAATATATTCAGCTAAATCCTTATGTGACTACTTCACAGACACATAGCAGGAGCATTACAGAAATGCTTATGAGGAAAGAAATTATATTTGAGCAGTGTGGTAAGTCAGCTGTGACCATATATTCCTCAGGGAAAAGAAAAAACCCTAAACTTCTGTGACTGCTCATGGAGTAGTGTCTCTGTCCTGTCACAACAAACAAAATGTGGCTCCTTTGGAGAAAAAAAAATGGATGATAATTTGGTTGTTTCAGTGCATATACCAAGGGAATGGGTTAAATCTGTCTTCATGAATCAAGTCCTGACAACAGTCCTTAAGAACTTGATTTTTTACCTTACTAGGTCACTGTGTATAAGACTTGTTCATTTGTTTAAGGAAGCAGAAAAGGAAACTCAGTAGTGTCCTACTAGACTGGCTTTGCCTGAGCTGCTGCATCTAAGCACACTTATGCTTCTGGAGACTATGCCAAGGGAAACCATCATAGCTTGCTACCTGTCAGGGCATATGGGATATGGGGTGAGATCCACCCTCAGCTGAGGGGGCTGTACAGTTATCTGAAAAGGAAGGGTGGGGGCAGGGCTAGGAAATGGGGATTTCCAGGAATTTTGGGTCCTGATCCTGGAGGCAAGTGTGTTGTGCTGGCACACCCCTGCTTCCAACCTGTCTGTTAGAGATTTCATGCATTCCTCATGTGATGGCAGCAGCTCTTTTTTTACCTCTCGGAGCTAAAAGCCTCACTAATAAATGTGCAGGGGACCCAACGCTACTTTCCCTTATTCATCTTTGTACAGCAGAAAGTCATGCTTCTATCTTGTTTTCACTGTCAGTTATTAAAAGACTCTTCTCTGTGTCTAATGCTGGTCTTCTCTTTTATAAGGCATTCAATATGTATGTGTAATGTGTAAGTGGATCTGAGAAATCTCTACACATAGTAGAGTTCTTCATGTAGCTGCCTGCTATGCAGTGATATGAAAACTGTTGTTGACAGTAAATTTGAAAACAGTTTATTACCTTCTGCACTTTAATTCTTTCCTGCTTCCCTCTCTGGATGAGTGGGACAGGGGAGCAGAGAATAGAACACAAGCTTCTGAAGCTGGACATGGGACTTGAAATGTTTTAGCTGTTGAAAGCTTGAAAGCTTTCATTTGCAGTTCATGAATTTATTTTCCTTTATAGTGAGTTTGGTGTTCTTCCAGCTGATGCATGTTGTGTTTCTTAACAGCTGCCACCTTCCCTCCAGAGGTTGTATAATTGTTTCAGTACAGCAGAGTGATTTCTGGATCTGTATTTAACAACTGGAAGATGCTTTTTGGTTGAAACATGACGTATGCTCCTGTACTAGTCAGGCTTAGGTTTAAGTCTGTCTCACTAGCTGATGTACACTGTTACTGGTCTTTGAGGCAGCAATGGATAGCGGAGCAGAGCAAACACCAGAGAGTCTGCCATGCTTGACATTGTGCAGCCAGGGAGCCCAGGTGTTGCTCCTTCATGGCAGGAGGTTGTCATAGGACTAGTGGATTTTCAACTGTGCTGATGCTGCCCTCCTGTTTTTTTTCCTCAGGACCCCTATGGCGTGGCAGTGGGAGGCACAGTGGGGCATTGCCTGTGCACTGGTTTAGCAGTTATTGGAGGGAGAATGATAGCACAAAAAATATCGGTTAGGACTGGTAAGTGAAAATTCACTCCTGCCAAAACAATGCATTAATGTTGTCATATCTGTGGTGTGAATGACTGCAAGTGCTTGGGAACAGTGTTTCTCAAACCTTTTGGAAACCCCCAAAACTTTATGGTTTTTGGAGCCTGTGTGTTCCATCCCACCTCCCTGTGCCCTGTGGATAGTGAGCTCCCCTTGCAGGGAGTGCCCAGCACTGTCCCCAGGGCTCCTGTCCCTCCTGCTAGGTAGAGGCAGAGCCTGCACAGGGTGGGAACATCTAAGGGGTCCAGCATTAATTGAGCATAACAGTTCACTGACTCTGATTGAAGGTATTGTAGCTCCAGGTTTAAAGATGGGCACAGGTGAAGCATGTCTTGCTTCACTATTAGCTGGCTTGCAGGAGACCAGAGGAAGGAAATACAGTATTTTGGATAGTTGGTATTTATTGTTCAACAGTGATAATGGAAATTGCTCCAATTGAGTGCAAACCTTCAGGTGAGCAAGACAACTGCATAGTTACAAGTTATGCTAGCCATGTAAAAAGCTTTAAAATCTACTCTGTGTGGCATAAATGTTTTGGTTGTGTTGGGTTTTTTTTTTATCATACCTGCTATCTGTAACAGGAACGACCAATAAGGTTATACTGGGTGGTTTTCCCTTAAATGAGGTTGCAATTTACTTCAGCTATCCATCCTGTCCTGTGGTGAGATTTCTTGCTCCCAGGAAGGATTCTGTGAAGCTGCTTCCTGCAGATGCTCATTCTGAATATTTGTTCTGCAGTTGCAGAGGTTGTTAAAAGCCAGCTTCACCACAAAAAGTGAAACGTGCATTCTGTGGTGTCTGTCTGCCAAGGAAATTGGTGAAAAAATTCTAATCTCACAATGATTTAATATGCTCCTAAGAAGTTCAGTGTGGATCTTTGGCCACAGGACTAGCCTCATTAGGTTAGACGAAAGAGCTGTCTAGCCTGTTTGTTTAGAGGAGAGTAGGAGAACATACACAATCGTGCTTTTCTGGAATACTGTCCTACCCTCTAGCTGATTGTGGCCATTGCAAACAGTATTTTTTATATTGTCTCTTTCAATATAGTTGCCTGAACTGTACAAACCACCCTCATTAGTATGTTACTCTTACCTGCTGACTTCCTTCAGGATGAGAATATTGTATCTTATTTCCCCCCATACAGCCACATATTCAACAGGAGGTGTCAATCTCCATTTTATACTAGCTAAAGTAATAAGAGTAAAACAAAGTTTCCTTCCAAGGACCAGAATATGTTCTTGTAGATGCAGTTAGGCAGTGGGGTGGCATGTGGGTATCCTGACACCAAGCTAGAAACAACGTCCATGATTTACAGCATGAATTTTAAACTAAGGTTATTTGGGAATCTGGCATTAAAAATAAATCCGTAATGTGTCATGGAAGATGTTTAACTCTCAGTTTCTAATCTGATTTTGATTTGCATTTCTTTTCAGTGACAATCATAGGAGGCATTGTCTTCTTAGCATTTGCATTTTCTGCACTATTTATAAGTCCAGACTCTGGTTTTTAAATTTTTTCATCACTGCAGAGGAACAAGGATTGGAAGCACCAAGCAGTGATCCTCGTGCATTTTGTATATAATGTACAGAATTGTAGCTGAACAAGCACTGAAGATGAGACACTGAACTTTTTATAGCAAATGATTCATGGGACTGACATGTTCATGGACAGCTTCTGCAGAGGCAATCTGCTTGTTGTCTGGTTTGTTTATTTTGTGGTGCCTGCTCCCTCGGTGGGATGTGTGTGGTTTTCTTGGTTGCTGGGCCTGGCTGAGCTGAGATCTGATACTCTCTGAAGTGTTGAGGTTTCCTCTGTTACACCTGGCCACCTTCCCTGTTTCTTCAAGAACTGATTCTTAAGGCTTCCCAAAGCAGGCTGTGGCTTGTTCCATGTTGCTTAACAGAAGGCGTTAAGGAGCAAGCTGCTGCTGGCTCCCACCTCCAAGTACTCTGTTTCCAGGGTGCACCAAGGCTGGATCATCTAAGCCACAAGAAACCTGGGAGCAGTTCCTATACCATTGAGTGGCTGAGCCACCAACAGAGAATTTTATAAACCTACTTTAGAGGGAAAACTTCTTAATCAGGGATTTTTATCAGGAAATAGAAGTGTGGTGATTAACAACCTACCATGGTTAATATGCAATCTGTCTGGCGTTAGTATTATTTGACTTTTGTATTTTATTTTTAAATATTAAAGTATATGAAAAGTAATAAACAACTTAACAATGTTCCATTCCCAGGACTGAACAATAATGGAATTCTTAGATTTAGATGTGTTCCTTTTTTCTTTTTAGGAATAGAAATGTAATTTGGAAGAGTATTAATAAAATATAGTGTCTCCATTTGAGTTATTTTCAGTATTGTTTTTGATGGTTCCTGTAATTCCTGCCACAAAGGTTTACCTTCAGGTGAGGAAAGTGTACTGTATTTATTTTGGATACTGATAAATGCCACTGTTATAAAGATTTTGAAAATGTTAAGCACTGAAGGTGTGTGGGTTGCAGAAAACAGCCTGAGAGAGCTGGGCTTGTTCAGCCTGGAGAAGAGAAGGCTCCAGGGAGAGCTTAGAGCAGCTCCCAGTGCTAAAGAGGGCCTACAGGAAATTTGGAGAGGGACCTTTTACAAGGGTATGAAGTGACAGGACATGAGGGAATGGGTTTAAACTGACCGAGGGGAGATTTAGATTAGATACGGGGAAGAAATTCTTTACTATGATGGCGGTGAGGCACAGGCACAGGGTGCCCAGAGAATCTGTGACTGCCCCGTCCGTGGCAGTGTTCAAGGCCAGGTTGCATGGGGCTTTGAGCAACCCGGTTTAGTGCGAGGTGTCCCTGCCCATGGCAGGGGGTTGGATGAGCTTTAAGGTCCCTTCCAATCCAAACTCCTCTGATTCTATGGTTCCATGCTTTTCTCTGCTTTTCAGTGATTTGGATTCTAAGCTAATGGCCTAAATAACTCCCCAAGATTCACTCAGCAGCACTCCTGTAAAATAGAATATATGGTTTCTAATACTATGAATCTGCCTTTCATTGAAGCTGAAATAATATGGAGAATTACAGATGTGACCTTTGCAGCTCACAAACAGTCCCTAATCCTTTTTATAGGTTTCTCTGCCAGAAGACCCCCTTAATGCGTCATTTCTCACACTCTGAAAACTGCAGCAGCACAATGCCTGTCATGCACAGTGGTATGGAAACAGGCTGCAATTTCAGGCTCCAGATCTGGATATTCATATCTTGGCCTGAAGGCACGGCCCATGCTCGTTACTGGGTGAGGCACTGTGCTGCTTTGGTGCTGTGGGTTGTGGGGTTGGGTTTTGGGTTTGTGCTTTTTATTGGTGGTTGGATTTCTTTTTCTTCCCTTTCTTATTTTGAATCAAGCATTGTAGCCAGAAACTGCAGCCTCATCTTTCCCACGGTATGGAAACACATACTCTGCATCTGGTGTATGTGCTGCTTGCAGCTGCTTTGATATGAGAACAATTAGGACCAACAGCAAAATGAAGCTATTTAATGTAGTGGCTGTAGAGGTGAGTGTGAAGTTGCAGAGCAAATCTCTATGGCTTCCAAGTTTGTATTTTAGTTACATGTGATGTGAAGTGCTGCTTTTTACCGGTCATAGGAGTGTATTTGCGCTAGTGCTAGCTGGGCCGGAAGCAGTTATTCTGAACTGTGGTGTCTTCGGCTTTTTAAAAGCACAAACATCAACTTATACTTGGAAGTGCATTATAAAACTATATGGCCCATGAAACCTTAGTGAAAGCTTTGAAAGGTGCTGTAGCAGTTGCTACCAGTTACTGTGATTTAATGTTTCATGATGTGAGGAAGCTCATTGAGCTGTCACTGGAGCTTGCCAAATGTGACCAAGGACTCTACTGGTGTATTTTTAGCAGCCCTGTGTCTGCTGCACTGTCTCCAGCACAATAGGGGTCCCTCCACAGCATCTCAAGGCACTCACACCCTTGTGTCTGGTTCAGGGGTTGGGATTTGAGCAGCTTTCATCATACATTATTCTTGTACTCCCTGTGTCTTGCATCAGGGAGGTGTGTGGCTCTGCTCTGTCTCAAAGTACCTGGGTACTCAAGATACAGGTAATATCTTCAGGAGTGCCTGTGTTCAGCAGTAGCAGTCATTTTTCTCCTTCTTAGTAGCTGGTGCAGCACTGTGTTTTTGACTTCTGGTCTGGGAACAGCGGTGATAACACCAATGTTTTTAGCTGCTGCTTAGAATGTTTACACTGACCAAGGATATTGTGAGCCTCATGCTCTGCCAGGGAGGAGGGGAAGCCAGGAGGAAGCAGAGACAGGACACCTGGCCCAAACTGACCAAAAAGGTATTCCATACCACAGCACGTCATGCCCAGGATGGAACAGGCAGTTACCCAGAAGGGAGATTCTGCTGGGGTGGGGCTGGGTATCGGTCAGTGGTGAGCCGTTGTATTCTCTTCTCTTGTTATTTCCTTTA
>WYDI02025794.1:0-22032 GCA_009867235.2 Psittacus erithacus | reverse complement strand
AGCAAGTTGGGGCTGTTCAGCCTGGAGAAGAGAAGGCTGCGTGGAGACCTCAGAGCAGCCTTCCAGTATCTGAAGGGAGCTTATTATGATGCTGGGGATGGACTCTTCATTAGGGACTGTAGTGATAGGACAAGAGGTAATGGGTTCAAATTTAAACAGGTGAAGTTTAGATTGGATATAAGGAGGAAGTTCGTTACTGTAAGGGTGGTGAGGCACTGGAATGGGCTGCCCAAGGAAGTTGTGAATGCTCCATTGCTGGCGGTGTTCAAGGCCAGGTTGAACAGAGCCTTGGGTGACATGGTTTAGTGTGAGGTGTCCCTGCCTGTGGCATGGGGGTTGGAACTAGATGATGTTAAGGTCCTTTCCAGCCCTAACTATTCTATGATTCTACAATGCCATAAATGAAGCATTAAAGACATCTTCATTAGAATAGTGGAAACCGTTCTATATAGTCCTTCAATAAACAGAAAGACTTAGCTTAGCAAAATGCTTAAAAGGTCAATGGGAGTCTCCTTCAGTGACAAGCAGTAAAAACTGGAAGATGAGCTACAGGATTGCTGTCATAGAGCAATCACAAAATTAAAAAATAACTGCAGTGAGGTAATTTTTGAGCATGAATTCCAACAAAGCCAGCTTGTTGCTAGAAGGCTGTTCAGCTACTGAAGACTTGTCCCTGAATTCCTGCTGAAACCAATCCATAAAAATCATATTAAAGGATTAGGCATCAAACATTTGTGTGTTGATGTGCATAAGAAATTCATCACTCACAGACTGCTGACCTTACATTCTTAAGAGGATATTTTGCTCCATAATAAAATGTTCACTGTCAACAGTAATTCTTGCGCTTCTTGCATCTGTTGATGAAGTCTGAGCAGCAAGCTTTATTGCAGGTAAAGCTTTCACTTGCTATGCTTATACAGGGGATTTGTACAAAGTACGATATAGGATTTGGTCATTCTGGTGACCAGCAGAGTACTGATCATGATATTTATGCTACAAGTGAACTATGAAACAAACAGACCCAGCCCATGTACTTTTGATTGATTGAGGAGATTGATAGTGTACACACTAGTTTCAGGAACTAAACAGCTATCCTTGCATATCTATACTGCTGTTACCATATCTGTTCTTAAGGCACAGTCACACTTGTAACTGCAAGCATGTAGAACTCATAAATGTGCAAGAAAACACAGATGTTATGTCAGCAGTCCTTGACTGATGAATTAATAAATTTACCCTGCATACATTTTTATAAAAATCCACTAATTCAGGTGTCTGCAACACTGATTTCACAAACCAGTGAAATCATCCCTGTGCATGATCCATGCATAACCATAACAGTGAAAGACCATGAAACTTTGGCTTTTGATGCAAAACTCCCTGCTGAGCTTTTACAGCACTGGTGTCATTCTGGTATGCATTTAATGCATAACTGTTCATGTTCAAGGTGCACAGGTTAGCCTTTTTTGCCTGTTAAAAATGACACGCCTAGCGTAACCCATCAGTGTGGGGAGCTCAAAGCAAAGAGCTTTAATTGAGGCTCAGGAGAAGTGCTTTCTCTCTACAACCAGCTGACCAATTCCCACCAGTACAAGTTCAAGAAAGAACTATGCATAAAGCTGCCTCACAACTGCTCTGCAGGCTGCAATTACTTCAACAGAGAAGGAACAAATAAAATTAGCTCACTGCAAACAGGGCTGCACTCTCTGCCTTCTTTCTCTCATATCATGCAGGGTTACTGCTGCCCTGGCCGGACTGAAATCTCTGCAGATACACATGGGCAGCAAGGTCTGCTGTGATTGGTATCTTCAGTGTGGACGCAGTGTCTTAGGTATTTCACCTTCCCTAGCCTTTCTGTCTCCTTAAAAAAAAATTATACTCTGATTTCTACCCGCTGGCATCTACAGATATTTCTTTGCTCACAGAAGTTGCATCACTTCACATTAAGGCTCTCTGCAGATACCCATCATTTTGCATGCCATATTTACTTTCTGCATGCTCTTAGACTATATGCACTCAGATACAGAAGTTACATTGTTTTAACTAGAACTGATGATAACCAAGGCTGCCTTAACACACACTGCTAACCAGAAATGCTACCTTCAGTCCTCTGTAGCTAATTCCTAGCAGGGCTTGGGTGACAAAATCCTGCACAATGTTAATTAAATTAACTGCAAGAAGATGGAAACAGCAAATACAGTGTTTGTGGCTTCCCCAGCTCCACAGCTTGCTCTGGTATCCTTCATCTATCATACCCAAAAGCAGCTTTTATTTTACATAGATTAGTTTACATTGGAAAGGACCCTTGGAGGTCATCTACTGAACTCCCAGCTCCAAGCAGGTCCAATGAGATCAGGTTGCTCAGGGACTTGTCCAGGAAATAGAAGATTCAGTTTTGAAGTGCTGGAAGAATCATGAAACCTTTCAAGCGAATCACATAGAAAAGTAATTAAAGTTAACATATGGAGTCTGAAGACAGGCATGTTCATTCCTAGCCTCACATGAGCTTTGTACCACAGATCCAACTCCCACCTTTTACCACAGGTGCTGAAACTAAGAGCTTTGTATTCCACGCACAGAATTAAGAAACCAAGGTAAAGGTAACAATATCAACTCCTGCACAGCACAGGGTGGTTTCACCAGCACGTCCTTATGCACATAATTTTGGGAAATGCATTTTTAAGACTACTGCTATTAACCTAGAAGTAAAGAGATGAGGTCCTAACTTGATGCAGACCAGTGCTTGCTATCTAATACTAAGTGGCAAATTGCCTCACAATTTGATTTTGTCAGGGAAATACTTTCTCAGTAAGAAAAACTTGCATCTTCTACCAAAATGCAAGAGACGAGTGGATTATACCAGACAAGTCCTGGTTTATACTGAAGTTTTGCTGGACATGTATTTGAGTCTTACTCAAAAACAAAGGACAGAGTGCAGGGTAGCAAGTGGTCAGTCACGTCTGACATGCACACAGTTTCCACGAATTACTCATCACTGTGAGGTCTGACATGTGCTAAAGGATTTTTCCTAATTCAGGCACAGATGCCTTGTAAATAAATGGCAGCTATTCCTATGACTATATAGCTACTTCGTAGGTATTTTGACATAAGTGCTCGTGGAGTTTCCAATAATGCCATCTTCAAAACAGAAACTACGTACTTCCTCCCCTTTCCCTTGTTTTTCAGGAAACCACATTTTCAGGCTTCCTGTAGCTGACACAGGGTGGTTAAATCAGGTTGTGTTGTATCACAGCCCACAGCATATGGCAGAACTCGAGCTTCCTATGGTGATGCACCACAGTGTGTTAGGTGAGAAAGTCAGACTACAAAATGAAGAAGAGCTTTGATTTGTTTTGATTTTTTTTCCTTCCCAGCATGACCTACAGTTAAACAAACTGGTTGCCAAGGGAAATAGGAAAGGGATGCTTTGAGCTTAACTGTGTGGTTAGCATGTTACATCTTTCTAGGAGTTAATATACAAAGCTAAATTCAAAAGATGGATTTGGGCACCTCTCTCACTGTCTCTGGTAACACCAACTGCCTTCAAGCCCCAACCTAGCTAGTGCTAACCCTAAAGCTCTCTAGATTTTCATCAGCAGACAAATTCAGATTTTAAATCTTGAGACAGCAAGTTTTTCAGCTTCTTTTTTCCTCTGATGGCATTTTCAGGCTAACTCTTCTTCTGCCTACTGCACTTTGTAAGCCTTGCTCCAGAAACCACATTGGCTGCAATCAAAAGATAAGATCTAGCCCCAGCAAAATTTCAGAAATACTTCTTGGCACCAGGTAGGTAGAGCAGGCATCCCCAGCATAGCCAGCAGCTGTATTCATACAGTTCCCATATCCCAAAAGATTGATGATAGGGGAAAAATAGAATAAACAGCAGGACAACAGAAGAAAGATAAAATTGAGTGAGAAAATTATATTCCAAATGTTCATTGTAGCAAGGAGCTGGTGTCCCACTCCAGACAGCTAAGTGTCCAAGTCACCAAACCAGAGGATTACTAAATCTCTTTTGATTCCTAAAGGCTTGATAAGAACAGTAAAACAGTCTCCAAAAGCACAAACCAAGGACAACTCGTACTACCCAATGATCTGAAGAAACTGTAAGCCACTGTTCCTGAATCTGTAAGGCACCCTGAGATCTGACCTGCTCATCCCACCTTAACAGCCAAAGCCTGTCCATTACAATGTAAATACAACTCTAAATTATTACTGTATTGTAAATAATTTTAGCAGAAACATTCAACTAGCAGATTCATCTCATTATTATAGGCAGCTTGGGATAGTGAACTAATCATTATCCCAGGGTGTTGAGAGGGGAGACAGCAAATCTAATCAAGTCCCCAAAGAACTTAATCACCTGGAATTCCAATTTACAATTAAAAGCTGTGAGAATCACCTCCTGACAGCCATTGTTTATTACTATTCAAGCAATAACAATATATCATGTTATACACAGACTCCAGTTATTTTATCACTCCTCTACAGATTTATAGTCATCAACACTATTTTCTGCCTAGCAGGGGTGATAAATGAGAGACAATTCAGAATGCTTTTGCACTTACAGTTTGATCTCCACATACTTATAAGAGTGTTAGATAATAGGGTTATGACAAAGGGATTATAATCAGGCACCACAAAGATAGTTTTCATTTATGTGCATATTCCATTTTTATTAATTATTCTACTGTAAAAGTTTGAGTGTCCAATCAGTGCTGTTTCAAGACTCAGATTCTGCTCCTGGAACGGATGTTCTCAACCTGCTCATTAATTGCTCGCCCTACTGGTTAGTAACACTACATATCTGGGCCTTGTCTTCTGACACACTGATAGAGTTGTTCTGTTTCTTTTTGTATCCTTGTATTTGCCAGTAAAGCCCCCCATGCAAGCTGAAGCTTTCGCTACACCCATCCACTATACAGCTTAATAACTATTAAATGGGCTACACCCATTGCTCGGCACTTTTCAATAATGTGCACACTGCAGAGCAATTAATCTGCTCCTTCACTTAGGAATCCTTTGGTTCAGCACATAAAAAAATTACATTCCTTGCAAAATCTAGAGCATAAAGGGCAAAAGCAGTGCAGGGAAATTGAGCTTTCTTCTGTTTATGTAGCTACCCACTGCATGAAGCCAGAATGCTCAACTGGAGCTGGAGAGAAACACTGCTGTAGCACACAAAGCACTTCAGCTCCAGACTAGTTCAGTCCTGCTTGGTTCTACCCAGTTGCATTCATGGATTCCTACAAAATGAAAGACTCAAAACTCCTTTGTGCAGATATTCAGGCTGGACTGACACAGTGAGAGGAGAGAGACATAAGTGCTCTGCTCTTTCCCTCAATTCAGACAGCCACTCTCTTTCTTACCTTGCTCCTCCCTTCCCCGTGTATTTCTCCACAATAACTGCTGGCATTTATAGCAGAATTTTGTTTAAACCTTTCTAACACCGTGACTGTTAGAATGACTTAGGCAGCAAAGGTACGAAGCCCACATGCTTTAGGAGGAGACAGGATAAATTCCTACTTTGCTATATGATTTATTTGAATGGTAGCGGATCTGGAAAAATTTTAAAAGGAACATAAGCAGGCATTATATACAAAGGGGCTTCAAAAAACTAGTAGTACAACATTAAACAAGCATGGAAAAGTGCATATTTGTCTTCCTATAAGGTCTCAGCCCTGTATCTGTCTGCACCCATGTCTCACTGGCCTCAAGCTGATAGCCACTAGCATAACCATAGGCATTACAGCTTGCCATGCAGGATATGCTTCAAAAATCCAGAATTAGCTTGAAACACTACAGCTCCTTTTCTTTCTGCACATGAAATATTAGCAGTCAAGCTGCTGTTAGCACTGAATAAAATGCATAAGGCACTTGGCTTTTGTTAACAATGCTTACTTTGGATATGCAACTCAAGCAATGGTTTGGATCTAAATTCACAGTAATCCTCAGTACAAAACTAGGCTTAAAAAAGTTACTGAAATCCAGATGCTAAAATAAAGCCTTGAGGAACAGCCCTAATTAGCTGGTGGGGTGTAAGTGCTCTATCCTTGGAATAGCTTGGCAAGGAATTGTCGGAATTCCTCCCTCCTCTTTCCTGGGGCGAGCAGATGCCGTAACAGCTCCCAAGAGGATGACACTCCCTTCCTTTTGCCTGCTTAGCTCCCTGCGGGGAATGGCCCTGGATTCGCTACACAGGACAGCAAAGGGATGTAATCCTTGCTCTTCACTGGACATGGACACAATCTGAGGTCAAATTATTGACTTGTAACATTGCCACAAAAGAAAACACTTCAGTTTCTACTGTGTTATAAGGCTTTTGCAAATGGCTGTTAGTGAAGTGCATGGGGCTTTCAGTGCTCTCTGAAGCCAAGATTTGAGAGGAGCCTCAAACATACATCCCCATCTTCCAACAAAAATTGCTTTTTAAGGGCAATGCATACCAGCACTCACAGACAGAAATTCATGTATACAAATAACCAGAAAGGATCATGAAGAAACCTGGAAAACTACCCAATTTATAGATTGCAGGATTGGGGGGGGAGGGGGATGGGCAATAGCTTGAACAAGTTAGGAAACTTCTCCCCTCCTCCTCCCTATACATGTCACAGACTTTTATCATCCCATGTTGCCTACTATCACCTTTTTCTTTTGGCACTCACTGTTTCAGATACAGGAACTTGAAGTATGGTTTACTCAAAGCTTTGGCATCGCAGCTGTAACCTCAGAACAGAGATGATGAACTTAAAGCATGTAACTAGGAGCACTTGTGCTGCTTTATCTGCTTCTCACATCACATAGACAAAGCCTGACAGTACTGGTCTTCTCAGGCTAATCAGTACAACCTTTAGCTCAAGTCCACAAGCATTTGCTCATACAAGCAACCTTAAAGGGTTACACAACATGGGCTACACATTAGGGTCCTTTGATTACAGAGCTGCATTCACCTCTGCACTATGCATCCCAAAGCATACTGTAGAATTAGAAAAGATTAGAGAAAAAGGCAATGTGGAAAGACACAGGTAGAGGACAACTTCTGGGTAAGAAGGAACTAAATAAATTAGGACACGCCAGCTGGCTAAGAGAGGACAGAATCAGCATCTAGAAAATAGTGAACGGAATGATGTGGTAAAAACTGGAATTAGTTACTGTATCTAATACAGGAAGTTCGGGAGCCTGTTTTTAAACTGGCAGCAATTTAGAAACAAATGGAAGTGCTTTCATATAACAATTACAGTGTGGGATTCAGTGTTCACAGGGGCTGGCCAAGGCAAAGGAACATGTAGGTTCAAATGGAGATCAGAGAAATGAATGACAAAAACATCCAGCAAACACTATCAAGCCCAGCAATCTGAATGCAATCAGACTAGGAAGCTGCTATATAGCTCTCTGTCAGAAACTGAAAAGATAAAGCAGGGGAAAGATAATTTAAAATATACACCACTTTTTTCTCAGGCCCTCTCTCACTGGCCTCTGCTGGAAGCAGGATACGTGGTCACAATAACCTTTGATCTAATCTAGTGTGACAGTTGCTCTATTCTCGTAAATTTTACTATTTGAGTGGGACTCGTGCTGAACTTTACAGTTCATTGAATCATTTTCTATGTTTATTGTTACAGCGAGCAACAGGACACGTTCCTTCTTTCGTGATTTCCTGTTTTCTACAGACAATCTCAAAATGTAAAACCAACTCCATTTCTACAATTCACATTCAAGCAAATAGTATGGAGACCAAAGAAAGCTTCTTGAATATTATTCTAGTTTTACATATCAACAACGAAGACACAAAGGACTACGCTGCAAACTTTTTATGTGATCTAGTGAGCTTTAACAATAGTTAGGTTATAGTTTCAGTCTATTAAGTTATTACAGATATTCAAGGTAACATCTTTGGTACTTCTCTTGGACAGGAAGCTACTCAGCAACACAGCTGCACAAAGATCCGTGCAATCCTCACGGTTTATGAGAAGTTATTTCATTTGAACGTGGCATACTCCTTTTGTTTACCTGCTATTTGGTCTCATGATACAACCCAACATTCTTCAATCACTTCACAGTGCTTGGAACACAGCCAGAGGCTTTGTTACCCACAGGAGATTGTGGTTTCAACAACTTTGTGCAGCCAGCATTTGGTGAATTATTCCCTGTCCTGGGTTCATTCATGCACACAATTAATTAAAAAAGAAAAAAAATCACAGACCACGTTGCAGGCTCCTCCCTTTCACTCCATTCATATTCTTCTGGCCAAAAATCCAGAAGGAGGACAACGCAGTGCAGCTAGTTAAAAAGTAGGGTTGAGCATCCGGCAATGGAACACAGCTGCCTGACACATGCCAAACACCCTGGTACCAGTGATGCACTATGCTCATGGACAAATTAATCACCACTGTAGATCATCTTGTGATTATTTGCTACTCAGTGCCTTCTCCCACTGACCCCCTAGAGAATTTTTGACTAAACATTGGAAAAAAGGCAGTAATCATGAATAATGCAATTCAAATTACAGTATTTGAAACACTCAGTTCAAAAATATGTTCTCACTGTTTCCTTCAGCTTGCTGTTTGGGCAGCCCCCTGTATGTCACCACAGTGGACACAGTGCAGTAGATACAAAGTGACTGGTGCAAATATAAATATCAGAATTAACTCCAAATTCCTCTGCTTTCAAGGAACTGTTGAGTTTAATGATTAAAACCCCACAAGTGCTTGGACTGTGTGAACACCTGTCAGTGCATTCTGGAAGAAAAAGTATTTGCTTGCTTATTTATTTGAAAACTCTAGCTACATACTAGTGAAAAGAATTTTATTTGGGTTTCAAAACAGAGGTGAGAAACACCAGAGCAGCTAGCAAGCAAAGCTTTAGTGCAAAATCACCACACACAGTCTCAGTATTCAGCTTGTGCTCATGTAAGTCTTCACTTTCCTGTAAAGGCGCAGCTGGAACCAAGCACGGCACCTTTGAATTTCCTACTGCTCTGCTTTTGTAGGTAGCTCTACTAACACCCCCATTCCCCTGTGTATTTCCAAAGTCTGCATGATTTATATAAACAAAACCAAAACAAACAAATTAGGTTTTTAAGCATTTAAGGCTGCCTTCACGACCTCAGCTCTGCCCTTACAAAGCACATTCATGTTACTTTTTGCACTGGATAATGGAGATTATCCAGTAATAAAACCAGTGCTACCCAAAAGCCTTTTTCCCTCTTTGACAGTCATATCCAGGCAACTTTCTACTTAAGGCTCATTTTGACTCTGGATCTGTTTTTCAAGAACACCAAGAGCTTTTTTTCAGACAGGCCAGAAGACAGATCCACTTCCTCAACACTCTCCAACATTTGTATCCCTGCTTGGAAAATAAATAAATAAGTTTTGACATGGCAAAGAACAAGCCAGGAAAATATCAACCCAAAAGAGGCAAGTTTTGAAAAGCTGAAAACAAAGGATTACAATAGGAATGCTTATATAATCCTAATTATAGAGGATGCTTCTTCCATAACCACAATGGCATACACATGGCTTACAACTGCATATGTTAGAACAGTAGCTGTTCTACTGGCTCCTCTCTATGCTTACCTCCCTCTTACCACAGTTAACAGGACAAAGTAAAAATCATGTGCATCCACTCCCCCCCAAAATGAAAAGGTTAACTATAATTCTAAGGGGAGATGAGAGTGTTATCACTACTGCAGAAGGATATCCATCTAAATAACCCTCACGTTCAGTAAATCAATAGGATTTTTCTGGTTGCATAAGAACAGCCGCACAGTGCTTGCATAGGGAAACAATCAATATGAATGGCATCCAAATATGGAACTGACATCAGCAGGGAATGTGATCTATGGGAGGAGGTGGGAGAGGGAAGGGGGGTACACAAGAGGAGAAAAGGAAAGCATAGAAGGTGTTGGAGTCAGGAAAACTCTTCCAAGTTTTAATGCCCCGGCAACCTGCCTTCGTACCTCGAGAAATGTCAGAAAGCAGGAAATATTACTTCAGGTTGCATGCTTCTGTCCTGGCCTATCAAACATGCAGAGTAGTAACAGCAAATTACTGGAAACTGCACTTTGAACTTAGCCACTGGCAAGGATCCCAGTCAAACAGAAATGTAAAAGATCCTTTCCTCCATGGGGCCTCTTGTACGAGGGTGTCCCCACAGACTTTCAATAGCTGGTTGCAACAGGTTGGAATGAGGCCCTGAGCCAGAAAAACAAGCCCTGACCAGTATTATTTCCTACTGCCTATGTTGTTTATTAAAAAGATATTTTGGCACATCACTCCCAGCTTTGTCGGGCTATATTAGAGAATCAAGGCCTATCGAGGAAACACTGGCACCATTTTCACAAACTGTTTACTCCTCCTTTTCTTCCAGCATTCTGCCTCATGTTTCCCTGTATGCATGACTATAGGTGTAGCATAAAGATATATTTAAAGAAGAATCAGCAACTCTCAGGCTGGTTGCTAAGCAAAGGCTCTGTATTTCCTGCAAATAGAAAAATTAATCAACCTCGAAACCCTATCAAAATTTCTAGCATAGAGAGAAGAAACTACATTTTTCTACACAGCAGACTTTTACAATGTGGTGTTAAAAAAAAATAAATCCTACAACAAAGTGTTCAGGCATGGCAACTTCATGTTATTAACAAGCCAGAGAGTGCCCAGTGAGTGCAGAAAGGCATTGTAGGTTTCCCCCTTCCGGAGCTGAAATGATCAAAAGATTGGCCTCTTTACAGTCTGTTATATTTCTGTCTAAGAAAACCCAATTTACACAAGCAAATAAACTAGCTCATTATAAACCTGAGTCAGATAAACTCAAAAGTCAGACAGCTGAAGAAACAAACTTTTATTTAAGTCACAGCACAGGTGATCCTAGGAGGAAATGATAAATCCCCAGAGCCCCAACTTCCACATTGGGCAATAGGGAGCATGAGGAAAGGAGGTGTGGGGAGAGAGGATTCTGCAATTTTCTAAAGGCACACAACTCACCACACGTTTAATCAGAAACAACAGAGCTCGGCTTTGCATTTCAAGGGGAAAGGGGGGGAAGCAAAGAGGAAAATCAAACATTGTAGCCACAATGCAGCGAGTCAGATGTTATTGCTCATACCTCACTATGTTTCTTGGCTCTACAAATTATAATGTGTAAGCAGTTTCTTGCCTTTTTTTTTTTTTTTAAGACCAAGATTTCATTTTATTCCCTTCCTTCCAGAAAAAAAACCCAAAACAAAACCAAAAAAAAAAGCAAAAAAAATAAAAACAACCCTGCTCTGCTTTTAGAAGAAAAGGAATGGAAAAAGTGGGAGGAGGAGGGGGGCAGGAAAAGGACCATAGGAAGCATTTGCCAGGTGCTCAGTTTCACCTTTTATATGTCAACATCGGTCTTTTTGCCTCCCCCTTGTAACTGACAGCAACTTCTGCCATAAGCATATCTGCACATACAACTACCCATGATGATCCTGAACTTATACCTACTCACTCCTCCTACATACAACAGCCTATTAAGCAATACGCAGGTTCTATTTATCCCTTACTAATGGACAGAAAAAAATCTGACTACATCAGGACTAGTGAAAAGAAATTACTTAATTTTATTATTTTTTTTTAAAGCCTAAATATCTTACCAAGCATATTGAAATTATTTTTTTCTAGTTTAAATATAACCCTCCTGATGGCAAATCAATAATGTTTTCTCCATTTTATAAGATTGGTGTGCATTCCATTTTCAAAAAGAAACAAACTTGTATGAGAAAATAATACACTGAACCTCACAGATGTTTCTGAAGAGGTTCCAGAATAATAAATCCTGCTTCCAGCATGACCTGCAAAGGCACATATTCAGACCTTAGAAAAATAAAGAGTTATTTATGACAACTTCAGCATGTCACTGTATGTCATAAGGACAGCACTGTTTATGCTGCAGTCTAAACCTCCTTTTTTTCTCTTTCTCCCCATTTTCCAAGAGGAGCTACAATGCAGGTTGCTATAAGGGAGATTTACTTCGTTGCACTGTCTTCCATGTGAAATTAATGAGCATTGTTTAACATAAAATTTGCCAAAACTTCAGTGAAGAAAAGTACTTTGTTGTTTATTAGCATGTAGTCTAAGTTTGGACTAAAAATAAACCAATTTCTTCTGCCCTTGAAAATTCAGCCCTTAGAAAAATCATAACATTTAAACTACCACAGATGTATGCGTAGAAAAGAAAAAAATCAGATCCTTAGTTTATGACAATAATGGTATTTCCCTCACATCGGCTCAAACAAAACAAAGCTAAATATTTTGTAATGCCTGTACAGGAGACACCAAAAAAATTCAGTGTTTCATAACTAAATAAATAAATGGTTTGCACACTTACTAGTCTTCTTGAATACAAGAAACATGCCACAACTGGCAGTAACATGCCTCTTCTTAGTTGTTAGCCTGATTCTTCTGCATACATTTGCTTCAAGTGCAACGAGGAGCTATGTACGATTTGGAGCATGCTTTTGTACCTGTGTGCAATCCAAAATCCTTGATACAGTACGTGATCATGGCAGCTGACAGGCTTTTAACTTTACCCAGTGTGGTCTCATGCCCAAAGTTTTGCTAATAATTTGTACATTACCCACAAGAAAATTGTATTTTGGGCTGTATTCTCTAGAAGGGCTTTAAGTAGTTAATGCTATTGTGGGGTTTGCTTGTTTTTAACCTCTACTACTAGTTTGCATTAAATTATGTGGTTTTATTGATGATAAACACAAAAAGCAAAACCTCAACATTAAGCTATTCCACTGTGATGAATTATGTCACTCATGAATTGGATCTAGAGCTGCAGGTGAGCAAGGCAAACAGCAGGAGTAAACAGGAATTCAGTGAAGCATGGTTTTACTAGAAAAAGTTGTAAAGTGCTACCCACCTTCTGCACTGCTTGGACTTCACGGGTCACTGAATGTAATCCAGGGAGTAACATCAGATGTCAACGCGAACTCCACTGGCTATCTCATTGCAACACACAGTAGTTGAGAACTTACAGCTGACACATCATCAAATGAGAAAATCCACTGAAATCAAGAGAGAGATTTGCTCAAGGGGCATGAAAGAAGCAACAAATTACCATAAAAAAAAGAAAAAAGGACACTTAGGCCACTATCAGAGATTGTATTATTAAACATTTTTCATTATTAGTAATATCAGGGTACCCCCACTTTCATCATGGAGATTGCACTACATGCATCATGCCAAGCACATGTCTGGTTTTGAGATTTCTTTTCCCTCTTCACTTTTTCCCCCTTAAAAAAAACCCAAACAAACCAACCAAACAAAAACCCTCATGCTGAGACTAAAAGGACAGAGCAGAGCAGGTAAGCAATATTAGATCAAATGCTTGACAGAAGTTGCTTTGACATGATCTTGTTCTCCCCCCTGCCCAGCTCAGATGTAGGAGGACTCGTGTGTTAATAACACCTTAGCTTTCCCCCCTTTTTATTTATAGCACTGGTTATTCTACTGTTGTATTGTAGATGATTTACTGGGCTAGTGTTTCCGTGCCCACCAAACATTTTGTTTCCTAGCGTCAAAACTAGATCTGACTCCATGTAAAACGTGCCTATTGCCTGTGCACTTTCTATTTTTTCAGTTCTGTTTAAGCACTATGTATATATCTCACTTGTCCCCTAATTTCCTGAATATGATATATGTTTCCTCATTGAAGTCACATGGCAACACAGGCCTATACTACAGCAGCTTTGCTGTATCCTGTCACAGGAATCATGTTACCAGGAATGTCGATGGACTTCTGAGGAGGAGTGGGCTAGGGGAGAAAGACAAATATGTTTAGTAAGATTTTTCCAGAGAACCCATGTTGCCCTGAGACAAACACTTTAGTACGCAGCTGATTCTGTTTGCATAGACAGTGAGAGGGAAAAAAAGAGGAATAGTGCTTTTTTCTGAAAATTTCCATTCCTTGAACATAATATGTAGCAGTAGAGTTGATTGAGAATCTCTCCAAAGCAGATATGGAAGAGCCATTGCAAATGCTGAAAGAAAACTGTACACAGTAACAGCATGGATCATGCCACATGAGCCTGTTGGCTTCCCAATTATTTCACTTTTCATGCAAAGTCAAGAGATCAAATTCTGCTTTTAGTTGCATTGGTTAGCAGAAGATGAGCACTGTATCACCACTGAGCTTGCCAAGGCTAAGCTCAGATCTATACAGGGGAACAGAAGAGACTGATTCCCTTTTAGAAGGAAACATTCCCTTCAACAGCAGCTAAGCAGACTCTGTATGCTATGAAACACACCCAAGAGAAATGGAACGAGAATAGACTCAAAAGGAAAAATAACTGTGGGGTTGGGGAGGATGTGGAGAATGAATAAAAATCACAGCTGATACCATTCCTCGCATACACTAATACCTTGAGGAGTTCAAAGGTTTTCCATGCCTATGGCATTTGGCAATTATAATCACACAGTAAAATACCTAAGGTTAATAAGTAACCTCTAAAGGAAGTTACTTCACATAATGACAGCAATTTCTCTGACCTAAATGTTAATAATCAGGCCCGTAAAACGGTGAGAAGGAAATAGTGGGAAATTGGCAAATGGAACTCTGTTACCTAGTAACAAGTCCTTGAGGTATGAACCTAAAAAGTTTGAGCAGGCAAAACACTGCCAGCCAGGCAGAGCAGCTTGACAAACAGAAAACATTTTGTAAAACCAGCAACTGTCCATGATTTCAAAAGTGGAAGCAGGTGAGACAGGTTATTTTGCTAACAGGCAGTCTGATGTAGAATTAGCTAATGGCAAAGTGAAGGAAGCAGTGTTGTGTAATCAGTAGCAAGGCAGGGCCACAAAATTCACGTTACTCTGTGTGAGCCATCAAGCAGCAGTGCAGCATTTCCCCAGCACTGAACCTAAATGGGAATCCTGTTCCTTACACTTACATTGCTCATACTTCGTTTTCCTGCTTTTGTGCCCTTTCCCTGCCCACCAAGCGATAAGCAGAGTGCCCAGCTGTAGCTTTAGACATAGTACATGCAAGCTGTGCACAGTTCTGCCAATGAACCAGGAATGCTGCTGAGTCAGCAAAACCACCTCCAGCTACCAAGTTAGAGAAACTGCTGCAGAAAGGGTTTCAACACATCTGTTACAAATGGGGCAATACTTGTTCTGATCCTAGTTGGGGTTATTATAGTTTGTGACGAGGAAGAGCATTAGGGTGATTGCCACATTCAAGTGCACAGAACAGGATTTCCCAAGTGCTCCTTTATAGCAACAAACATACTGTCCAAATTGTCTTACAAATCCACCTTCTCTCAGTCACACTTAAGGAAACCACACATCCTCTTCATCCTCCAGATCACAAATTCCTTTTGACAGGTACAGGAACTGCACAGGAAAAATAAATAAAAACTTTGCTCACCTCCTTTTTTGCTTTTTTCTGTGATGATAAGCAGATCACATATTTTATCTGGAGAGCTGGACAAACCAGCTCTTTGCAGAACGTTAGTAAATCCATGTAAGCCACATCTGAAAACCATTTACTACAGCAGCCTTACCCTCCCAAACCCAGCCTTTCCCCTCTTCTTTGCAGAAATGCCCAAAAAACATGTCCAGAACCACGCAAAGGCTTGGATTTGTGTATTCACTTATGACTATTGATCATTATCACTAGTTCAAGCACCATAAACAAACAGAATAGCGATGCTGCATTCAACCCTACCTCATAACATACAGAATATTTACTTCCGTAAGCAGTAAATATTAACTGTTCTTACTAAAAAGAAAACATGTATCTATGCAATAGTCTCATTTTTAGCCCCTAAGTCCAGCACCAGTGTTTTTTCCTAATATTTCCTGGGAAAGAAAGTCAGGAGTTCCTGACTAAGGTTATACACCTTTATGTAAAAACTTTAATACTGCCCAAGTCTCTGCACAGAAGCAAACATCAGACATTTTGTTTTATAAGAGGAAAAACATACCTGCCTGAATTTGTTCATTGATTTAAAACTAATGAGCGTAGCCAGTTTGTTTGTTGCTTTAGTAAAATCTAATCAAAATTGGCCTCACCACATTATCTTGGCAAAACAGACTCCTGTTCCTGATTTTCACCTTATCTTAGAAACAAACAAGGAAATTTGATTTTAAGATGTGATGTTAATGTAAAAGTAAATTTGATTTCTAAAATTCACAAAGGCCAGGAAATTTGCAGGTAGCCTTAGTTCTAATTTGTGAGCAAAACCAGCATTTTCTTTTCACAATCACAGTTCTGGACAGGGTAAGACACTGCTCTGTGCTCTTGTCTTTGCATAAGCTCAGATTCAAGCTAATCCCTTAAGGAAATGACTCTGGGAAAAGAAGCCGCAGTGAAGCCAACACATCAGCTGGGAAACTGGGGAAAGATGGGACCATTCTTTCTTGGTCCCATCATATGCCACAGCATCCCCTGGCTCCCCTTGATTTCACTTCTTTCAGCAGAATTCCTTGCAAAAGGTTTTACTTACTTTGAAGACAGATCATGCCCTATAGCTTAAAGTTAGCAATAAGGCAGAGCTAAATACTTCAATAATCCTGGTACTGAAAACTTGGAGTCAATCTGAATTTCAAGTCCCTCTAAGAACGTTTCTCAGGAGGAAGTAGTTGGTTTGCTTTCAAGTGCTATGCTTACTACGCAGGCCCTTAATCAATCTGATCTAGTTTCACTAGATTGAAATACTTCAAACCAGCTACTTGATCTCTTCATCATATCATATAATCAGAATATATACAATCAGAAAAATATATATAATCAAAAGAAAGCTAGATAGAAGTGACCAAAGAAGACCATTTTCATCAAAAGTCACGTAAAAGACTTTAACTATCAGATCTCGTTGTAGACATACAAAGAAAAGATCCAATTTAGCAGAAGTCTAGGTTCTAAGTAGTTTCCACTGTCAGAAAGAGTATACATTTGGTCATTTAACACAAAAGCATATCCCTACACAAAGCTATAGGCATAGCTAAATGAGTTGCTAAAAAAACATGGACCAAGTCTCACGATAGTGAAGCAATGTTGCTTCTAAAACTTGAGCAGGTTCACTTTGTTATTTTATCCTGTGTCAACAAGCCTTATCACATATATGAACAGGATGCTATTTGGTGAAAATCCACTAGTGACCAAAAGCACACAGGTAAAACATCAGCTGTAAAACCAGAGAATGATAGATACAGAAATAATTACAGATCTGGCATTTGCCATTGTTCAGATACCTGGCTCCCAGCACAGATAAGCTGCTTTCCAGGAACAGTCAAATGCCCACCTTCAGTCCCACTGTGGCATCCAAACCCAGCTGCAGTCAGGGCCACAATGTGTGTTCTAACTTGTTCTGACAGAGGCCGATATTCACCACTGCACATTTTGGATATTTGCCTTCAAGGAAGGCAAGGGAATGGGTAAGAATAAGGTGAGCCTCACGTGGCCCATGAGCAAGCAGTGTGCTTCATGTGTCAGGACTACACTGAAGCATCTGGCAGCAGGGCTAGACTGGCACAGGGGTGACTGGGCAGTTGGAATCTGCACCTACAAAAGGCGGGAGCTACTTAAGCCAGTGCCACTGGTTCATCCTAGGACATGGCTACATACACAGCTTTGTTCCTCTCCATAACAGCCAGAGCAACACAACTCCTGCAGAGCTGCTGGCAATGCCACCTGCAAGCCATTCGTTGAACGCAGGCTCCGAGGTGCACGGTTTGTAGCCTGAGGCATCTGGCAAGTTCTCAGCTTTGGCAAGCTGCTTGCAAGGCTGGGAAAGCTGGCTGCCCCTCACCTAGAGTCTCACACAGGGCAGTCTGAAATAGCTGGGAGGCCCTGCCTGCAGATAGCCTCACTATCCAGAAAGGAAAAATGAGGTCACTGAATTTTTTAATTTTTTACAATAACGAGAGGCTGCTAAAAACCTTTCCTCCTTCTAGAATGTGCCCTTAGAAGACTTCACCCCAGAGGCTGACAATAAAGATGTTTCAAACAAACTAGATACTGGACTCATCATCTGCACCTCAGCCTGATGGTGCCTTTGCATACACTGCTTTTACAGAAGAACTCTTATCAACAATCAATCTCAAGTGGCTCATTTTACACTTGTGCTATGGAGATCAGAAGGAAGCCTCATGACTTATATTCCATAGCTAAAACTGCAGAAGCATAAAGACAAGTTGTCTGACAAAATGAAAGTTAAATATATACAGGTGCCTTGTGGTTGCTACTTGCTGATCTGGCAACAGTTGTTAGTCATTTCATCAGAAGGCTCATCTGCAGGGATCTAAGAGTCAAAAGCTTTGATTGTCTGCCCTTTATGTTGTCTGGCTCCTCTTCACTCATTCTCCAGAGCCAGCGAAGGCTTGGAGTAGTAACAGAAACCTATCCAAGCCATGCTGTTCTGCAGATGTTTAAAAGATCATCAAAAGCACAAACTGTGAAGAAGCTCGCACAATACATGGCAAACATTTTGATTAACTGCCCCAACTGGAAGTCATAGACCCCAGGCTCTCCTAGCGTGTGTTTTGGCTTTTAAGAAAGGAAGTTTGCAATGGGGTTTTCTGCAAGTGCCTGTCATTCCGGGATGGTTTAGAGCTAGGCTCAGCCCATTGCTATGCAATGGGAGAAGGCTGCACTGCAGTGGAACCATGGGAATCAGATCCCCTTTCAGAGAGGCAGCATGAGGACCTCAGGATGCTGCATCTGGCACTGGGCTCAAGTCAGCTTCTAGGGAGCAGCTCCACAACTTCAAAGGAATTTCTTCTTCTTGTTTTAGTCTGTCCCGTGGCCTGGATACAAGGTCAGGTAGAGAGCTCTGAGTTTGGCCCTTTAGGAGTTACAAGCGGGAAAGCACCACATCCATAAAATACCTTTACAAATACAGCAGTGAATCACAAATCCAGCAGTGAAACAGCCTCATGCAGCAAATGGCTTGCACCAGGGTAAAGATCATATCCATATGTGCAAGTTAGACACTAGCTGCTGAACTTGTCTCTCTCAAATTTCCTGTACTGAGCAACGTAGGACAGCCCCAGAGACACATTAAGCATTGCAACGGGTGTTGGCACAAACTGACAGAAACCAGAAGAAATTCAGATTCAAGGCTGAAGTGCTTTCCTTAGCTCATCCCATTGTACTTAGTTATTTCAGCACATAATTGCTAACATCCTTCACTGATCTGAGATTCCTGGGGATACAATAAGAGCAGCCACGGATGGATGCTAGCCTTCACTCTGAGTTTATATGCCTTTGTTAGAGCCCCTAAGCTCAAAATGTATAGAGCTTTCAAAGTGTCAATGACCTAAATGTATTTCTGAAAGCCCCAGATATGTTTGGGGGTCTTCCCACATCATGCATACAGCCCATTTCCTGTAACCACACTAAAGGCCTTAAGCTCTCCTGCAGACAACAGTTTCTCTTCCTAGCTTTCTTTATTTGTCCTTTTTATCACTTACAGTCACAAAACCATTTCCTTTTCCTCCTGAGCTCCATGTTACCTATGATTAACTGCCACAGGGCATCCCCAGTTTTAAACGCTCTGTGCAGCCCCATCTGAGGATGTTGATACCAGTGCTTGGAGATAAATATCCAGTGAAGCATAAAAGGTTTATTATTATGAAAGTAGGAACGGATGTACAGGTGATTTCTTTTCATTCTCAAGGTAAAAAGAAACAATTGAGATTACTGTAACATACAAGAGTATAATGTAAAAATACGGTTACATAGGAAAGAGGAACAAACTGGGAGATGCATATGAAATTTATATATATTGAGATATATATTTTAGATATAGAGATGAATACTTCCTGTAAGAGGAAAGATTAAATAATAATGGACATTTCTCATACCCTTTAGAAAATTATAAGCATCATTTTTTAATTTCAGTAGCCCAATTTTAAAATGCTTACACAGTATGAGCTATTTGAACTCATGTACAAAATACACTCCAAGAAAGCCTTTACACTTAATTTCTAATGGTTCAGTAGAAGCACATGACCTATTTACCCTGTGTTTGAAAACATTTGGTCCCAACCCATATATTAGAAGCATATCACGCTCAAGGTAAGAAAAATACTTTAAGGTTTTCCTGTTGCTTTCCAAAAACAGCTCAAAAAACACCGGTGAAAGCACAAAAAATGACAGACTGGGGTTTGTTTGAGAAAGCAATAGGATATAGAAGAGAAAGGGAAAAACGCCCTGTGGAAACAACAGGTCCTCCTTCCAGTATGCAGCTTCAACACGTTTTGTTGAGATGAAAGTCTTTAATGCAAGAATATATACAAGTCTCTAGCAAATCTACAGGGCAGATGAGGTAAAGCTAAAACAGTCCATCAGATTTTCACAGACCTTGTGAGATCCTCATTTTAAATAGCTGCTTACCCACTCCCTTTCCTAGAATCAAGCTTGGATATTGTAAGAACAACCTCTAAACCTAGATTTATCTAAACTGTGACAGTCCCTGCTGTGAGCAAAAATGCTGGAAAAACACAAGTTTATTGCAGAACTAGTTACTGTGATTTCACAGTGATTTTTTAGTATCCACTTCAGCCTCCCCTTGGTTTTCAAGTATTGTTTACCAAGATACAATGTTCTCCAGCTAAACACAGCTTCACTAAAACTCCTATTTTCACACATCAACACTTTCTGGCAGAGAGACAGGGCTCAAGCCCAGGCTGCCTCATGGCTAAGTGCACTCAGCAGAGCTGGGAAAATGGGTCACTTACTGACAGTTGACTGACCTCATTTCAGGCTGAGTTGCAGGACGTGCCCCAGCATCTGGGGAATCACATGGTTTATTTGCTGTCAGCAAGGTGAGGGTTATCAGCACAGCTGGAAGCGGAAACAACCCAAAACTGCGGCAAGGCAACGCTGTGGGTATAGGAAACACTCCAGCAGCCCCAGTCTCCCCCCACTTCTTACAAGGCTATCACGAGGCAGGTGATAAAACCTCCTTAATTCACCACAAAACAATGTCAACCAAGCCCTGTCACATCACCCAGCTGGTAACACACAGGCTAGATCCTAGGTGCCATCCTTCCCATGGGGCCAGCCAGAGGCTCCCCATATCACTGCAGTCCCCTCTCCTTCAGCCACCTCCACGGACACCACCACCTTCGTGACATGACAGACAAAGCTGCAACCAAGAACACAGAGCTTTTCATGACAGCATTAAATTGCCTCCTGGTCCAGTCCCAGGGGAACAGACCACTGAGAAAAACCCATTTCCATATATTTAAAACAAAGTTGGCACTGTCTAGCCCCAGCTGGGCTCCATGGCTGCCAGTGCCCATAACCATCACCCTGCAGCCGCACAGCCCAGAACACAGAGGGAAAATGCAGGAGGAAAAGGGGTTTCTATTATAATTTCTTCCTATGTCTGCTTTATTTATTCAGCACCAATGTGCATGTCACTGTGGCCAGCTGGCTCTGTGCTTATCTTTTCCAGGTGTATTCCAGATATATGCCCCATCCCTGGCAGCATTTGAGGCCAGGCAGACAAAGCTTTGAGCAACCTGGTCTAGTGGAAGGTATTCCTGCCCATGGCAGGGGGTTGCAACTAGATGAGCTTTAAGGACCCTTCCAACCCAACCCATTCTATGATTCTACGATGTGGCATGCACAGGCACCTGTGCAATAGTAAGATCCAGCTTTACAGCATGTCTCAAGCCTTAAATCATGTGTAAATTTAAAAATACAAGGTCTACAGGCTGTCTCCTGAGTACCAGTGTCCACTAGGCTCCAGCTGGAGGGAAAAGAAAAGAACGGAAATTAAAGAGAAACCTGTATCACAACATCCTCTGGCCTTGCCAACTCTCTCGCTGTGAGAAGGCCTCTCCAGGTGAGTCGGTGCTATGCCTTTCAAACATGAAGTGTATAAAGGGTCATCAAAACTCAGCCAACTGACTCTTTTCTATTATGTCAATACCCAATACCTTTACTATTGTCCTGGGTTCAGCAGTAGGAGTTCCTTCTTAGTAGCTGGTGCAGTGCTGTGTTTTTGGCTTTCAGCCTGGGAACAGCGCTGATAACACCAATGTTTTT
>WYDI02025792.1:0-78575 GCA_009867235.2 Psittacus erithacus | reverse complement strand
AGGGATGGGGCAGCCACAGCTTCTCTGGGCACCCTGTGCCAGCGCCTCAGCACCCTCACAGGGAAGAGCTTCTTCCTGATTTCCAACTTAAATCTCGCCTGTTTTAGTTTGAACCCATTACCCTGTGGCATGCCACTATAGTCCCAATGAAGAGCCCCATCAGAAATGTGGCAATAATGAGCAAAAATCCTCCAAAGTGGGAACTTGCGTTGCTTGTTGCAGCTTTGTGAAGGTATTTCAGCAAAATATCTGACTTGGATTTTACGCTCAGTTACGCTTTTTGTGCAGGGGGGTTCTTCACATCCATGTGGATATTTTATATATGATATATATAGATAGGGAGAGGAGAAACGGCTCTGTTTGAGGCTGCTGACAGGCTGTCTTTAATGTAGAATACCAGGCGTACTTCCCCCCAATATGCTTTAATTTAGTTCTTAAAATCAATTTCCCTTGAGGGGAGAGGAAGAATTTGGTTCTTCCTCTGGCAGTGCCCGGTTGTGCTGGTGGGGGGATGCAGTCTTGAACTCGTTAGCCATAACAAAGTGTTCTCATGCTCCCTTAATCTCCCTGGCCTTGATTTACAAAGAGCCCGACCTGTTCTCCTTCCCCTTCTCCTCTCCACGGGAAGGTCGTTTGGTGCTTTAGTTCAGAGCTGCGTTCCCTTCTCATGGGGAACGTCTCATGGAGGAGGTGCAGCCATGAACCCTGCATAGGCCGGTCCTGAAAAGCTTGGTTTTAGCTTTAAGTTCCAGCTGCCCTCCAAGAGAGATGAGAGCTTGCCCAGGAAAGGTGGGAGGGTTTTTAAGCTGGACCAAGACCCTTCTTGAGCTCAGCTCACGCACACACACAGAGATTATTGTAGCTGGGATTTATTGAATGAGCATTACTGGAAATCAGGAGACACGGAGCTAATGCTGGCAGCGCCTCTGCTCTGCTGTGTCCATGCTATAACTCATTAATCCTTTTCTCTTTGAACATCCCGAGTGAAGCTGGAGTATCGGGGTGTCTGGGATTCGTATTAGAGCAGCAGGACAGGATGTATCCCATGGAATTCTCTGTGTGTTTTGGTATTTTCCTATTTCCACCCCTTTTTTTTTTAAAGAAACTGTGGTTTTTAGAAATGAAAACAAAGTCCTTCTTGGCCAGCAGGGGTAATTGGCATGAGTCACCTCCACTCTCCATAGGCAAATACAGGCTTAGGAGTTCTGTCATCTGGGAGATGACTGTGACGATACTTTTGGGGGACTTTCGGAGGCCACACGTTGCTGCCTCGCCCAGCTGCAGTCATGCCTGCAAATGTGGATTTCGTGCACATACATCCTTTTTCATCCCACATCCCCTGCTCTTCGCCCTTGCACAAGTTTCCTTGCTGTTTATCAGCACTTCATTGGATTTAGAGCATGATTCCAAGGAGTATAAAAACATGAGGTATGTTTGGTCTTTGGGGTTGATGTATCCCAGGCTAGCAGGTATGCATCCCTGTGCCACATCTGCTCCTCTGGGTTGCTGATTTGTGGATTTTAGAGGAAAAGGGCCAGGAGACCCCTCCTGGGACATCCATGGTACATACCATGGCACACAAGGGTTATTATCCATGGTGTTCACAGTGTAGGTCATCCTACAAAGCAGAAACCACCAGCACAGCATCCTCACTGCTTCGAGTGAGAATGAGGAACCATCTACAGAGCTTAAATCCCAAGTTGCTTAAGTCATTGTTTAGTCTTTGCTTTAAGTGGGAGTAAGAGCCCATGGATGCTGGCCACGAGCTGTTGTCAGTGGAGTCAGCTGCTTGCTTGGAGTGAGGGCTGGAATGGACCCAGAAAATGTTTACACATAAATACATGGAGCAGCTATGGGGAAATCTGGCGTGTGTGGGTGCACGCACCCCTCTGCACGTCCCTCCCAGCCCTGCTGTGCAGGCAGGCAAGGGGGGAGGAGGGCAGGAGCCATCCTCATCCTCCCTTTGCTGCAGGACCCAAGACTTGCCTCTGCCTCGCTGGGCTGTTCCCAAGCTGCTCACACCACATACAGACTCCATCCCTGTTGCGCTTAATTCCTCTCCAGCAGAAACCCCAAGACCTCCCCATCCAGGTTTATCCTCTCAGCATGACCGGATTGGCTTGCACACCAAAAGGATTGTTTGCTTGCAAAGGCCATGCTGGCACCCAAAATCCTTTAACTCCCTGTAAAACTTCGGGAAATCCAGCACAAGCTGGATTCCTTCAGGACCTGAAGGACCTGCAGACAGAGTGACACGTAGTGGCAACCATGGAGCCATGGCTTCTTGCCTTGTGATGCTTGCTCAGACAGCGAGGCTTTAAAGAGCTTCATCAGGATAAGGATCTTGGGCTTTGGCCAGCGAGAACAAAGGCTGAATTTCCATTTCACTCTCAGCCCCTGTCTGCCTCCCATGTATGTGTGGGCACTGATAACATGCTAGAAAAAAAGCCTTTATTAAGGATGTGGGGGGAGAATCACTGGGCAAGGGGAGCTGTCACTGGGGGTCAGAGGATGGGTTGGGGTGGGGACCCACAGCTGGTGTGGGAACCAGCAGGGATTTGAGATGAAAGGTGTGATATTTGCTCTCCCAGAGGTCCCAGGCTGGGGTCTCATGGCTGCCGGGTGCTGCACTCTGCACCCAGTTGGCCAGGAAGGAGCAAAGCTCATTCCCAGCCCATATGGAGAAAAACATTTGATGGGCTCCTGCCCATGGCCTGGCACTCCTCCTGTTTTCCAGGTTGGTGATAGTTTCCTACAGCTTTCTCAGTCCTTGGTACATGTAGTGGTATTGGCATCAAGCCGACAGACATCTGCCTCCAGCTCTCTCATCTCCTCTCAAGGATGCTGCTGGTGGCTGCGCCATGGCCTTGGTTTTTTTCAGCCTGCTCACTGCTTCTCACGTCACCTTCCTCCACTCTGAATCCCCACGGCTTGTTCTCAGCCGTAAATCCATTGAGGTGTGATAGCAGGGTGAGGCTGGCTTCTTCAGGCTCACTCCGGAGGGAACGGCTTGGGCTGGAGCTCAGTGGCAGGCTCTTAAAACCTACCCAGCAGTGATGTTTTATATGGCATTGCTTTGATTTTCCTCCCTGGGAAGCATCTCTGCTCATTTGCTGATTAGTAAAACTGCAAAAGCACAGCAAAGCTGCTGCAGTCGCTTTGTTTCCCATGCCTGTGCGAGCTCTTAAACCCAAAGTTTCCAGCTCTGCGGGCGAGTGTTGCATGACCAGCCTGGGACATCTGAAGGAGGCCTCGTGTAGGGGAACCACTGAGCATTTGCCTTCTGGAAATGGCAAGCTTTGGTTGTTTCTGGAGGAAGCTGAGCTGTAATTTGGGCTTGGGTCTGTGCGGAGAGCAGTGTGAGTAAGTGATGGTGTGCTGCCTGGCTGGGTGGCCTTTGCAGGACAGCCCTCTTTGTTTGGAGGTGCTCGATGCCCTTGTGTCTTTTAACAATGGGAGGAAAAAAGGCCTTTTATTGTTTCTTAATCTGCTTTTCTCCAGAGCAGGTGTCAGTGTTGGGCATCCTGTGCTGGGTTAGTGATCCTTAGTGAGAGTGATCCTTAGTGGGAGTAGGGAGGCACAAGCATCCTCAGGAGCGTCTCTGCAGTCACCTTGGCAGTGTCCTCACCAACTCAGGATTTAGCTTCCCAAAAGAGCTCCCACCACTCCAGCAGAAAACTCTGCATTTAACGCTGGTGTGAAGCAGGCAGGGAATTGGTTTGGTTACAGCGTGGGCCTTCCGCATCTGTACCATCACCCTCCAGTAAACGCAATTCCCAGGCTTAGCTAAGAGCCAAGTCCAGCACCCAACATGCTGTGCCTAAGAGGCGTGATGGAGGTGGAAAGTGGTGTAATTCCTGTTTCTCTTCAGAGGGACCTGCTAATTAGTTTCTGCTTTTAAAGTGCTTTGAAGCGCTCAGCCGAAACTTCTCAAGGAGTGAAAACTATTATTAATTCATCCCATTTTCCAGAGTCTCTCTGGATGCTCCAGAGATGCCGCAGCTCTGGTCATGGAGCAGATTAGTTCCCTCCCCGAGGGCATCAGTTGGGATTTGTAAGAGCACCGAAAATTGCTCTGCAAAGCCAAAGCACTCGGAAAGGCAGAAGGGAGCTGAGGAGGTCCCTCGGGATTTGGCGCCCCAGCCCAGCCGAAGTGGGATGCGGTTGGCGTAGCTGGGATTGCAGCGGGAGGCCCCCGGATTAATTAATAGGGAGGGCTGGCGCGGCGCCAGGCAGGAGCGTTGGACGTTGCAGCGGCGGCTGAAAGGGAAGGCTGCCATGCAGTGATTTATGGGGTGATTTCTCCTGGATTCTCCGCGTTTTTCAGGCTCTGGGAGGGGGAAGGAAGGGATTGCGTGCGTGGATGTTTGGAGGAGCTGAAAACACACGAGTTCGCAACCTAAATATGGAAAAAAAGGGATTTTTCTCCCTATTTTCCATGTCCCCCTGGCCCCTAACCTCACAGTCCTGCCTTCCTGAGGACGCTTGGGGAATGAGGCTTCTCCCTTCCAGATGCAGTCTGTGCTTTGCCCAGTTGGCAGTGGGAGGCAGAGCAAAAAGCAAACCCCAACTGGATGATGCTCAAGTGATTGTCAGCAAACCTCTTGATTTTACAGAGAATCGGTTAGCAGAGACCTTCCCACCGCATTGTCCCCCATGTCTTCCACCACCTCCTTTCTCTCCCCATTTTTGGGGCTGGTTGGGGCACCCACATCCATGCAGCAGGGATGCTGTGGACACTCGTGGAGGCGCCAGGCAGACCCTGGGATGTTGCCGGGTTTGGTCTTACCCAGGGCTGGTTTCCAACAGTGGAGAAGTCTCAGCCAAATTGTGGTTGATGACAGGTCTGGTGCTTTCGGAATTGGCAGCCAAGGGAGGTGATTACGTTTTGGGCTCCTTTTGAAGATGTATTTACATTGTTGTGTTAACTTTTACATGCCAGGTATGAAGCAGTTACATGCACAGCCCAGGAACTTAATAGTGATGAATGTGCCTGTGAAAACCAGAGAAGCTGAGATTATGTGCAGGCTGTTCACCTCAAAGAAAACCCAACCAAAAAGTCACCTAAACCTCTGAAAACGTTGGCCTTCAGAATAACCTGAGTTGGGCTTTTCCAGTGTTTTATTCTTTAGGACTTTTCACCCTTGGCTGAAAAGACCTTTGTAAAGCACGCAGGGGAGCTGGGGGAAAAAAAGGGTAAAACACCTTAAACCCCTGTTCTGGTCTGTGTGTTTAATGGCCAGAGAAAGTACTTTAGAAACAAACTCCTTGAGTTTAGCTTGAAAATAGGCTTGCTGCTGCTGACTTACAAATTTCCGGGCAGGACTAAACATGGCGTGTGTTTTGCTTTGAAGGATATAAAAGAAATGAGCATGAGCTGATGATTTAGCAGAGTGGTTTCTTTTATGCAGAGAAAATTGTTTTCATCCTAATTCTTGGCATTGGCTCCTGTCCTGTGTTGCTTTTGTTTCTTGGGCTGCCATGGAAATGTCCCCCTTTCCCCCCAGGCCTCTCCATGTACCTCGTCCACCGGCTCTGTTGCCCGTCAGACCCTTTTTGGAACTAATTTAGTTAATAAACCCAGCACAAGTTTTCTTCTGAGTTAATCATTGACTGGGTTAACAAACAAAATGGGCTCACAGAGCCCTCCAGAGCTCTGCTCCAAGGTTAAGGCTGGAGGAGAAGGAGGAAGATTCCTCCTCCATGGTGGATGCATGGCAGCGAGGACTCTTTTTGGCTCTTTGTGGTGCTTTCTTTGGTGGTGGTTCTTGCCAGATGAATGAGCTGAACTCCATGGCTGTGCAACAGCCACATCCAGTGTGAGGAACGTGCCAGGAGCCATGCTGGGGCCGGAGGAGTTGGGACCCAACCACCACAGCGGTGACACCAGGTTAATTGTAGTAGGAAATCACACTCTTATTTTATCATTGAGGGACGAATCTTTATGTCTGTCTCAGCAGAGCAAAACAGAAGTCTGGGAGAGAGTTTGATGCTCTGCAGCATGGGGAAGGTCTATGCCAAGAAGTAGTTGAGAAAGGGGACTGAACTGTCTGTCCTCATTAGGATTTTCCCCTGACTTTCATTGGGGGACTGCATGGAGAACCTCCTACTGCTTCTGCTCTTCTGGTGTCTCCAGGGCCACCACAGGATGGCCTCTTGTGTTCTTTTGCTGGTGGGCTTGGGATGTCACCTTAAGTATCTATGGTGGAGCCATTGTTGGCGTGTTACCATGGGCTGACAAAGCAGCTGCTGGCCGAGAGAGGGCTCACCAAGAGCAGCTCTTCCAAGGGTGGAAAGATGCCTTTGAAGTCTCACCCCACGGCTCCCAATGGGGATGGACAGACAAATGGTGTCCAGTTTGTGGCCATGCGTCCCCAGGACGTTTTACAGGGGCAGTGTTCAGCCCCTATCTGAGAGGACCGGGTCTCGTGCTGGGGTGGATACTGTGATGCTGGTCGCAGCGTGGGGCTCTCGGGGGGGCTGCAGTGATGCATTCCAGCTGAAACTTGTACAGCAGAGGTATTTTAAGTATATTGGCTTAAGGAAAATGGTTGTGAGCTTTGCTGGGGCAGATTGACAATTAATTTCTTCTTTCTTACAGGGCCATAAAAATTCCATTTCTGCTGTGGAAAGCTTTAACCCCTTCCTTCCCCTGGAGCTTGTTCCTAAGGGTATTCATGGGGGATTATTTTAACTGATGACTCCCCCGTTAACTGGAAAAGATTTGGGGGAAATCTATGTGTTCTTTCTGCTGGGCTTTTTATCTGGACCTTGTTCATAGTGACGTGTGTGTGGCTGTAACCATCCTGCTTCCATGCTTTGTGTGTTGGGTAGTTTAAGCATGCATCTGTGCTATGGCAGAGGGGAGAAAAAAAGACTTGACAATGTATCTATAGAGTCTAAAGTGGAATAAAACTGAATGGGAAGACGCTGGTCATTGGGAAATGATGTAACTGAGCTCCAGGGCTGGAGAAGCATTAGGCTGACCTGTGATGCAGGCGTACAGGAGGATGGGACATGAAAATGGGGTGTGGGGACACTTTGAACATCCCACTTCATCTCTTCAGGTGCCCAGATGTGCATTCAAGGCCCCATTACATTTGGAGGGAGCATTTCAATACTTTACATGCATGGTCTTCCCTGTGGGCGCCTCTTCAATGCGTTTTGAAACCCCATGAGTGTGGTTTGGGGTTGGGGGGGCTGGCAGCACCCATTCCTCATAGGAGGCTCTGCTTGGAAAAACAGCACCGTGCCGCTCATGACTGTTCCCTCAGGAATCTGTGCAGAAATGGGAATATTCCTCAAAGCACTGCAGCAAACATCCCTTCTCACCCTCATTTTACACAGCAAGATCTTACTTGCAGCCATGTATTGTGGGGGCCATTTGACCTGCTGGGAAGGAGTTTGGTGGGTTTGGAGGAGCCAAAGCATGAATCAGAGATATTTCATGTGTTTTGTGATCTGCCCATGTTTTCCATCCTGCTTTTAAGTGCGACATCAAGCAGTGGGATTGGGCAGCATTTTGTTTTGGAAAAAAGCATCTTTCTTTTCTCTTTTAATGCACTGCTTTGAACTTCACTGGCACAAAACGCTGTCAAGTCACAAATAAACTAAAACCTCAAGTTATTTTCTTTACCTCCACACTCTGCAGTGCTGCTAACGCCGCGAGGGTTTACAGTATTTGCTCTTTGCATTGATTCCCGTAGCCGGATTCCTTTTGCTTGAGCCATGCAGGACTCTTTCCCCATTAAGTTCTGGGTTTGATTCTCTGGCTTGATTCCTATCTTGTTTTTTTTATCTTAAATTGTTTGAATTTCCTTTTGGGATGTGTCTGCTGCGTGGCATCAGCAGAGGAAACGGCGACTTGGAGGAGAGAGTAAACAAGAGCCAGAGTTTCAGCCCGTCCCTCTGATCAATAAAGGTGGCTTTGATGGAAGAGATAGCCCTGACGCCAGCCTAAATGTAGCTGTCAGAAGTTGTAGCTGCCTACAATGATAGTTGTTAAAAATGCCTCGTATAGCATGGAGGGAGGCACTGCAGGACTCGAATATTTTGCTTTCTTCAGACAGAAAGCTAGCGAGCTGCCCCTGTTCCAGCAGAAAAGGGGGGGAGAAGGAAAGATGAAATAAGAAAAAGGCAGATTTTCTTGTCTGTGCATAAAGGGCAGCATGGAAAAAGAGGAGGGAGAAAGGGAATATTTATTTAAAAGGCAGAGGACATGCTTTTCTGCTGGCCGCCCCTGCTGTCTGCTGAGTGGTAGTGGCTAATAGCTGGAGGCGAAACTAATACTTGGCAGGGGATAAGACACAGCGCAGGCCCCCCTGTACGAGGGGCTTGGTGAAGTGCTTGCTCTGTGTCAGGGCTGTGAGATGAGTTCATCTGCTCAGGATTTGCTTGAGTGCACTGGGAGATAAAAGACAGCAAAAGAACCCACCACAGTGCAGGGAGTGCGAGCCCCTGGATGGGGCTGGGGAGAAGAGGGACCTGCCCCAAGCTCTCTGTTGGCTTTTCAGAGGAGCCTTTTAACTGTCTCCTCTCAGGGTGTTTTATTTGCCTGCGTGCCATGAGCAGGTTGCTTTTGCAGCTGGTGCAGGGCTTTTAAAGCCTTTCTTCACCCCTGGTCAGGAAGAGAGGGGTGGAAAGGAAACTTTTAGCTGCTTGATGTGCTGTTAGCTAACACTCACATCCTCACCCGTGTGAAGGAGCACAGGCCATCTCCAGGCGTGCTTTGAGCTGACAGAGCTGTCACTGCCAGGCAGGAGCTGTGATGGGGTGACAGAGATGAGAAGCGCATTGGCGGGGGGACTTCATCCCCCCCAGGACGCATGTATGGATGGCTGCACTGGAGCTCCTGCCATAAAGTGCATGGAAATGATTGTAATAAGACTGTTTCAGGCACGTGAAAACAGGAGGTGTAAAAAAACCTTCTCTTGTTTGCAGCGCATGTGTAATTGATGATTTTTGCCTAAATATTGGCCAGTTCCTGGCAAGCAGAGATAGCATCAGAGATGGTGGCACCTACAGCGAGATGTTCTTGTAGAATAGACACTGGTTTTCCCCTGCTTTGCTTTTTCCCGCTAGGTATCTTTAATTTGCAGTAAAACATGGGAAACACCTATTTAAATGTTTATTGCTGACTGTTCCCCTGATGAATTCAGCTGATGGGCAAACTGGAGTTTTGAAGTTGTCCCATTCTTAGCCTGTGAGGGAAATGCAGAGGCAGAGTGGTAGTTTCTAAAAGATGTAATAACAAAACCAACTCACCTAATGGGCATGCAGGGCTTTGTGGAGGTTGGGAGGTTAAACAGATGCAGAGCTCAGTAATTGCTACCAGCCTCTAGGCCTGGGAGATGAAAAGCTTTGAGCTTGTCTGTAACCCCCCAGCATCACTCGAGTGAGACAACAGCAAAATCTAGCATTTGAGAAGAGTTATGGAAAGGCACTGGGGGCATCTCAACTGTGTGGTGTCCCGGGGAAAGAGGACCATGGAAAGTGGGCACTGTGGAGGATGGATCTGCAGGTGAAGCTCAGATCTTCTTCTTTATGCTGTTATTGATGAACTACATCTTGTTTCACCTCTTAAAAAAAATCTGGAGCTATTTGCTGTAGGGCATTTTAAAGAGCAGAGAGGTTCTGAAGCTTTTCATCACCGATAGCATCAAGTTGCTGTTCTTGGTGGAGATCTTAGTGCACCATATTAGCCCTAGGCAGCTGAGGGGTTCTAACCCAGGATTACAGCTGAATCTTCTCTTCCTTCCCTAAAACTTGATGTTCACATGGCTGGTGCTTTGCAAGGCATCACGAGGTACTTCAGGAAGAGTCAAGTCCAGTCATCAGTATTTAATAATGTGCTTGGGTACAACATGTCCATCATGCATTTGCCAGTGAAGTCATTACCCTTTTGAAGCAACTTGCGTTGTTCGTTTAATGTCTGGTTATTCAGATGCCAGAGGGTCATTTGAGATGGCAAAGGAAATACAGTTATTGGCCCAAGAACAACAGTGGGGGAAAACATTTGGTTTTGCTGATTTTTGTCATTAGCCAAGTGCAGCATTAGGATGCGCTTATTACAGTGACTCTTGAGTGGCTTCCACCAAGGATGGCTCAGAAGCACAGGGACACAAAGACCCTTCGGTGCCACTGGGAAATGGTGGAGTGTCCCACCCTGCTCAAGGGCTGTAGTGGGGACAAGGCCTGGTCCTTGGGGGAAGGTAACACAAAGGTTGGCTCAGCTGGCTCTGGGATGCTGCTGTGACCAAGGGTGTTCACTGATTTCCCTGCTGTGCAGTGCCACTAACTCTGAATTTAAGGGGTGCATCTCACCCAGTTGTGGTCATCACGGCTTTCCCCGTGCCTTTAGGCAGCCCTTAGACATCACCTCCAGTATTAAGGGGCATGAGCTATTGGCTCACTCCTTCATGTAGGATTGCCATAAATGCAGGGAAATGGGGTTTCTTTTCCCAGCAGGGTTAAAGTGTCTGATTGCGGTGGGGTTTCTTTCCTAGTTCCGGATAAAATGTGCATCAAACTGAAAAGAGGCTGTTGACGGCCATGCTGGATCCTAGAATTCCTTAAACAGAAGATGGAGGAGAAAGAGGCCAATCTGAAATTTCCGGGCTGGTTTGGACCTGTGATGGGTGAAGGGGTCAGTGCAAGACGATGAGCATTGCCCATGGCAAAGGGCCTCCCCGCTTGCCCAGTTACTTCCCTTCCCCCCAACATCCTCCCCTTAAATTTGTATAGTTACAACTCAAGTTAAACTCTTAACAAAGCCACTTGATTCAAAGGTCGTTAATGGGGAGGAGAGCCCATTCCCCTCAGGGTAATTTGAGCCTGAAAAGAACCAGGGCTGTAGGGCAGTGCTTGAAATCCGGTGTGTCAATAGGGTCTGTGAAGCAAAATAATAGCATCACCCCGCGTGCGAGTTAATCGGACGTGATGGCACGAAGGCAGAGGGGTCAGCGGGCTGCGGGCGCCTGATAGGCTGTCAGGGAGCTTAATGCTGGGCATGGAGCAGGGCTGGCTTGAAGCAGAGCTCCTTGGTTGAAATCCCAGGGTGGTTTTCGGTTAACCAGTGTGGTAGGAGAGGGAATGATGTTCAGTAAGAGGTTAATTCACCCTGTTTGGGGCTCTTTCAGGGCTTAGAGTTCCCATCTTCCTTCTGGAGGCATCATAAATTCTGGAGGCATCATAAATTCTGGAGGCATCATAAATTAAACAGATTTCTGGCAGTCTCTGTCCCTCCTGTCTTCCTTGAATGTAATTCTTACAAAGAAGAGATGTTTCTCATTGTTCCGGAAAGATTTCCAGTGGCTTTGTAGTAGGACATGTATAGTTTGCATCAACTACTCCCCCTTGGCATGAAACGCTTCCTCAGATTTCATGTTCCCCGTGGGAACATCAGCATCTCTGTCAAAGAATATTACATAGCACAGATAAGTGTCGGGTCAGTCATCCAAGCACTTCATGGACATCCCCTGTGTTTCAGCTCAATGAAATGGCCTTTGAGAATGGGGGTACAACCACCACAGCAATGCTGGAGGAGCTTGGGGACCCGCCAAGCTCAGGGGTGGCTGAATTGCAGTGGTACAGTACCCCTGATGGCCAGCTCTTGGTGGTAGGAATTCACATATCTTGAGTACACAGGGTCAAAGCTGCTGGACACGAGATTGAACATTAAATAAGAGAAAGATGGGTTGAGCTCTGTGGGAGCTGGCCCATTGGGTCACCATCCTTGGCTTGAGCTTTGTTTCTTGGTGGCATTTAACATAATTGAAGACAAGCTTTGGGTTGAACACAAGTTTAGTTCCCGTAAGAGCAAAGCTGATGGGTGGCAAGAGCCATTTGCTTCCCCTCTGTGCTTGTTTTCTCCCAGGAGGCCACAGCAAGCCCTGACTGTTCCTCTCCTTTCCCCCACAGATGCCAGTACGTCGCCCGATGCCGTGAAGAGGAGTCATTGGTGCAACGTGGCCTATTGGGAGCACCGGACGCGCGTCGGCCGCCTCTACACAGTGTACGAACAGTCTGTCAGTATATTTTATGACCTACCTCAAGGAAACGGCTTCTGCCTCGGACAGCTAAACCTGGAAAACAGGAGCGAGACTGTGAGAAGGACTCGAAGTAAAATCGGCTACGGGATTTTACTCAGCAAAGAACCGGACGGTGTGTGGGCTTACAACCGCAGCGAGCACCCCATCTTCGTCAACTCCCCGACACTGGACATCCCCAACTGTAGGACTTTGATTGTGCGCAAGGTGATGCCGGGTTACTCCATCAAGGTGTTTGACTATGAGAAGTCTTGCCTCTTGCAGCACATGGCTGATCTGGATTACACGGACGGGCCCTACGACCCCAACAGCGTGAGGATCAGCTTCGCCAAAGGCTGGGGGCCGTGTTACTCCAGACAGTTCATCACGTCGTGTCCGTGTTGGCTGGAGATTTTACTCAGTAACAATCGATAACAGTCAGCCTCTGACGAAAGGAAACTAGAGAGAAAACAAAAAGACACAGACTATCCCAAATATCATCTACCTAGATTTAATATAAAGTTTTATATATTATATGAAAATATATATTATACTTGTAATTATGGAGTCATTTTTACAATGTAATTATTTATGTATGGTGCAATGTGTATATGGACAAAAACCAGAAAATGCACTTTGGCTTATATAATTCTTTCAATACAGATTTTTTTTTTTTTTTTTTTTTAAGAAAAAAAGAAAAAAAAAAAGGAGAAAAATTATACAGCAAAAATAGGAGAAAGCCCTAATTTTGATGTATGGTTTTTTGAAATATTATTAATACCCAGGCAAAAAGCTAATACCAGTCACTCATTGATAATAAAGTATTCGCATTATGGGGGGGGGTTAATTGTCTTTTTTTGTGCCCCCCCCCCCAATCCATCCTCAGTTGAAGCCTGCAGCAGTGTCTGCTCAGGCACTCTGCAGTCAATGGGAGGTTCCAGAGGGGCAAGTGCTGTCTTCCATCTCAGCCAGCACCCTTAGAAAACAATACATGGGTTGCTGAAAGGCTGCAGTTGTCTCCAAAAGGAGGGTAAATGAGGACAGTTTGAGAGCCAGGGAGCAAATGGAGGTGGTGAGAGGAAAATCCCCGTAGCTGTTCTTGCTCAGGGCTCTGTGATCTCTCTGATAACACAAAACATGATGGGAACATCACAAAGATAAGCGTGCATGTTTGTGTTTGTTCACATTAATGGTTATCACTGCAAATCAATGGTTATCAGCGCTGGTGAGCAGAGCAAAGTAGACCAAAAGCTGCCCAGTAGAGCCAGTTTGTCATATAAGCCTTGCACAGGGGTTGTCTGGGAGCCTGGAATCTCCCAGACGTGTTTGATGGTTGAGAAACAAATGGTGGGTTTGGACAGCTCATGGTTGGGTGGATCCCCCATTGGAGACACCATAGAGCGGCCTGAATTTTGGGAACCTCTCCAGTAACTTGAAATAAGGCAGAGGTGAGTTGGATGAGTGTGTGCAGGTTTGTCCTGTAGATCTCCTGGTCTGTCCTCCAGGCAATAAACTGATACCGAAGTGTTTGGGAAGAGCATACTTGCTCTGAGGAGCAGTTAAAGCTAGAAGTCCTGGTCAGATGAGCTTGTTTGGGCTATTTACTCTCTCTGGAAATCCTGGATAAAATCAGGCACTTTGCTGACTTCTGTATGAGCATCTGCTGTCAGCACTGTAGCACCCATGCACTCGCATGGGCAGGTTGGACATTGTCTGGCTTCACTTGGTTAGTGCTGTTATTTATTGCCAGTGCCTAGTGTTGCCAGCTCTTAGAACTGGATAGTAAATCCCTGTGCATTGATTTTCCTACAGTCCCTGCCTCTGGAGTCTGGAGACTGCAGAAGCTCCTCAGCTTCCAGTGTTGCAGAGGATGTTTTTGCAGAGAAAAACATGCAGAGACTTCCTCACTGGCTCCAAACTCACCGTGAAGCAGGACATAAACTTACTATGAAAAAGCCCTCCTGGTGCATGTCTGGGTCATGCATTTTGGCAACTGGACTTGGATGTTTCTACAGCAGCCATGAGCAAGGATGGGGAAAGTGGGAACCACATCCCCTTACGGAAGGGAACTGCATCCCACCAGGGAAACGGGTAGACCTGGGATGGGCGTTGGGAGCAGGGAATGTCGCAATGTCATTTTTCAGATCACAGCCGTACTTGATGTTTAATTGGAACCACATTGGCTGAATTCATGCAGCATCGGTATTAATACTTGGCATAGTTCTTTTCTGTTTGTGTTACAGCCGTTGTTGTCAGAGAACAGTGTCAAAACACGTCAGTATCGTTTAAAGCCAGCTTTCAAGAGCTTTGCAGGGCTTTGTTACCCCTTTGGCTTGGTTTTGGTGTGTCCTGCCATAGCACCTGCATCACTCGCTGTAGCCCTCACACGCAGTCGGTCAAGGGGCCTTTATTTATGGTTTGGTCTTTTTTAAGGAGATTTTTGTTAATGCCATGATCATTTTAACTGGGAAGAACCGGACAAAAGCCAGGTTGCTTCTCCTGTTCCCTTTCGTCCTTCCCGGCATTTCCCACCACCACCCAGAAGGTTTTCCATTCGCATCCCAAGCTGGCTGCTGCCTTCCTCCCTGTCCTTACATGCACACACAGGTGCAGCAGTGCCATCTTTTTCCACTCTCTATGGGCTTCTCCCAGAGCCAAAACCAAATCAGCCCCAAGGATAGACATTGTTGTTCACCTCTATCACCCCCAGAAGCTGTCATTCACACGCCGTTGATCTTCCCTAACTTGACTTTGCATTTGAATTCAGTTCCATTCCAGGTTAGCATCAGCAAAAGCCCTTCTGTGGCTTGAAATTCAGAGGTTAACTTCAGGGTTTCCCTTGTGCAATCCACTGATTGTGCTTAATTTTTCTTCTTTATTACTCATGCCCTTCCCCAGGAATAAATCTGGGTTTATTTCAGTTGACAGCAAAGGCTTTAAAGGGAATAAAAGAGGGATTTTATGGTGAGGCAATGAAATAAGACATCAAATACTCTTTTCCACTCTGTTTCCCCCCTTTAATACTTCACTGTCACCACACAAACTTCAGGCTCTAAAGAAGCTTTAGGGCTATTGGACTCCACACCGGACCCTCACAAGGCTTAGCTCAGACCTTCCCCAGGGGGTCCCCACACACGGGGGTTGAGGCTGGGGGCTGTGAGTTGCACCAGGGGCAGCGCTGAGGGCAGGGGCAGGCACACAGGGAGGAGCCGCCATGTCCCTGCCCAGGTGGCCGGCATTTGCTGCTGCCCTCATGGGCCTCACCTGTGCCCGCTCCTCAGCTGCTGCTGTTTGCTCGCCTCACAGAAACAAGATGGCTGCCTCCCTCAGCTCCCGGGATCCTCTGAGTGTGGTTCCTTCTCTTTTCTGGCATATTCCTGGCTTTCCAGCACTCAAGGTAGGTGGTATGTTGTCTGTTTTCGTTCTGTTCTATATGGGGTTGAACCATTTTAAGGTTAGAAATGAATGCAGGAGGGTGCTGGTGTGTTTCCATTTGGCCTGTGCTCGGTCTGGGCTTACGATGCTGCTTTGGATGCCCCAATACTGAGGTGCTGTAAGGTTTTGAGTGATTGCCCTTTAGCTTTGTTCAGGGGGGGTTGTTGGGTCACCAGTGTGGCTATATTGCCACCAAGTTCCTTTTTGGAGAGAGTTGTTGGGCAGTGCAGCAGGAAGGGCTTATTTTCCTTGTGCACCCATTGCACTGCCACAGGGGCTCGAACTCTGAGGTAAAGGAGCTGGGAGCAGCATCGTAGGAGCCCTGCATGGGCAAAGGAGACTCAGGGGCAGCAAATACCTCAGTAAACATCACTTTCCAACTGTGCTGAAGGGCTTCAGCAATGCTCTGACCTTGGAGTTTGCTTGTGCTCATCAGTTACTTGCACGGGGGCTTGTTGTATGGTGGTGCCTTGGCTGATCTGGAGCTGGTGAGTCTTGCCCCCTCCCCACAAGGCCGTGATTCCTGCTCAGGTGGAGTTTCCCCAGACCACAGCCTTCAGTCCTCCTTGTTAAGGAGTCAGATCTTGATCCTGCAGAAGAGTGAATGGTCTGACTCGCCACAGCTGCTTTATGGCTCATCTGTGGAGGTGGCGGGACACAGGTGTTCTGAGGTGTTACTCAGGCAGCAAAACTCGCTGAACATCTTTATCTGTGCGTGCCAGAGCGCTGGCTGAAGCATCAGCTGGTTCTCTTGGTGTTACGGGTGAAACCAGAGGGTTGAAGGCTTCATAAAATCAATGCATAGTCTGATTCTGACTTCCCTATGCGAGACACCCCCGGAGTTCGACTTAAGTGGAAGTCCTGAACTGGTGGTTCTTTTAGTGTAGGACCTGAGCCCTTGTGGGCTTTGATTTGTGGAGCGTGTTTATTTGATGAGATCCTTTTAATTTGAGTAATGCTGTATTTTAACCCTGAGCAATAGGCTGATGAGAAGTAATAGGCTGATGAGAAGCAACCAGTTGCTGCTGGTAGGTCCCAGAGGCTGCTGCTTATCTTGTGAGATCTTCATCATCCCTGTCCTTGACATTCATTGCTACTATGGCTGAGAAATACCTTTTACCAGCCAGAACAGAGATGATTGCTAAAAGGAACCACATTCACCTCTGAAAAAGAGAGGCTAAGACCCCTTTGTGGCACAGATTTTGCCACAGTTCTACAAGGTCTGTCAGTCCAATAATCCTTATCAGGATTTTCTCTGCAGTAGACATGTGAGGAACTTGCTCAGTGCATAGTTAAAAGCTGAATATTGTGTTGCCCATGCATGGGCTAGCAAAGAAAAAGAGAAAAATCACTGTTGGTGCAGAGAAATGAGCTGGAGGTTTGTTTTGGGGTGTGATGCTGCTTGACTCTATGGTCTTTATAAGTCATGGAACATCCCCAGCTCTTTGGGTTGTGGATTAATGTTTTTAACAGGGCAGCAGAGTTGGCGAAGCTCATACAGATACCTACACTTCCCAAAACTCCAGTGGGACCTGTAGGCTTAGGGTTTCTGCCTGCTCTGGGATGTAGCATGGTCCAGGCTCAGGATGAAGCAGTCCGTGGTCAGCTGCTGCTCTCCTGTGCCTTTGAGGGGTGTGAAATGTGTGTCAGGAGCCACAGGGTGGTTGGTTTGTTCTGACAAATGTCAGGACAAAGATCAAATGTTTCATCCCAGGTAAATGGCCCTGTGGAGGAAGCCAACTGCAGGATGGCACTGCATGCTGCTTTGGGATTTGAGCTGTTGCATTCATTGAGTGGGGCTGGCGGTGAATCTGCTGCTGTGGCTGGTTTTAACTCAGTTTTCTGAGAAACTGGCTGTGGAGCTGTGCTGGGGGGCAAGATCCTGATGCTTCTACTCCATTGTATCTCTCCTGTCCCTCGTCCAAGCTGTCTGGGAGCAGGAGCTGCCTCATGGGTGAACATCGATCTGGTCTGACAGTTGGCCAGCATGGACCACAGCTTCCTTGGAAAGCAAATTCTCCTTTTACCCTCACTGGAGGTGGAATGGGCTGCTCAACCTGATTGAAGGGAGGAGTGCTGTGGTGGCATGGCATTGCAGTGGGGTCCACAGCATTACTTGCTGCTGGGTGGCATCCTAGGGCTGGTCCCTGCGGCCACTGTCCGAGCACACAAGCCTGGGTGCAAGAGTGGGATGCAGTGGTTAACTGTGGAGCATGCAGAGGTATTTCCTGTAAATGACTTGTGCTTTCCTCAGAGGTCTTATTTTCTGTTTAGTGTGTGATGGAGCATTGCTTGCTGCTTTGTGGATAATCCTTTCTCTATCCCTGATTTCTGTATGTGCTGGTGTGATGCACAAAGTAGCATCTGTACTATAGACACTGTGGGAACAACCCAAAATTGCTCAGAAACTCAACTGGGTTACAATTATATTGGATTCTATTAAATTAAAACACATAGCACATATATTACACAATAAACCACAGCTATTTCATGGATCAAATTAAGTTTTATTTGGGCAAATTACAACCTTTCTTACAGTTGAGCCTTTGTGAAACCATTCCTTTTTAATAAAAGCAGGCATTTTTGGCCAATGCTCTTAAAGTGTGCATTCCCAATAATTGCATAGACTGTTGCTATTCTTCCTGGGATATATGTGGCTAATTATCTCCTCCTATTTAGGATAGGTTCAAATGAGCAGTATCTTCCCTTTCCTCCTCCCCCACATCTCCCTTCTGTGGAATTTCTTATTGCTTTCTGTTTTTATTAGCTTGGCTATGGAAGTTGGCGGGGGAAAAAAAACCCTTCTCGTTAAAAGGAGAGCCTTTCCCGGAATTTCTTGGGGAAATGTGAGTCTTGCAGCTGCCCTCCAGCCCTGGCTTGGGGGAACATGGGATCAGGGTATAAAGGTAGAAAAGAACTGCAGAGAGGCAGGACTGGACCTGGTGTGTATGTGTGATGGAGCTCTTGGTGGGCATCCTTGTTGTGGATGCTGGTGGAGAGGCCAAGCTTTGGGGGGAATAAAGGTGTTCCTTGAGGAGGAGGGGGGTTGAGAAGCTTCAGGTGCCGTCAGATTGGATTTTCCTGCTTGTCTGAGAAGATGCAGACTCTGCTCATAGGTTTTAAGGCTGGGACATCTCTTGTAGCTCCTTATTTCATAAGCGTCTGGTTTCTGCTGCAGCCTCTTCCCGCACAGGGACAGAAGGGGTGTGGAGATGGCGTGCCAGACCCCATGGAATGTCTTTTGCAATTGCTCATCCTCACACAGCTTTTGTTAAAAATGAAATAAATGGCTTGGAAATGGCAGGGCTGGACAGACAGGGTGGCTCACTCCCATGTTTCCTTAGGAAACTTGATTAAAGAATAAACCCCATCAGCTACTCTCCCCTTCTCAGAAGCTTTACTCCACTGTTTTTCCTGCTTCTTGCTTTTTGCTTGCTCTCAGGCTGGGATTAGAGCTACCAAGTTTATTCTGGGAATAATTTTTCCCACAATATTTTCAGCCTGGACCAGGAAACAGTAAATGTCCAAAGCCCGGAATTCCTTGGGTAACATCAGTGTGATTTTTACACCACCGAGATGGAGATCCGCAGCAGAGCAGCATCCAAGCTTCCCTATTCCTGAACATGCAGCACAAGACCTCTGCAGATCTTAGGCTGGTGTTTCCTGTCACAGCAGCACCTCTGGGTGTGGGAAGGGTGCTCAGCCCCTTGGCTGAGGGGACAGGGATGATGGAGCTGTCACTGTAGAAATCCTAAGCACATTACATAAAACTTCAAAGCTTTTTTGTCAGTTTTCCAAATCCTTCTGGGCACTATTGTCAGAAGATCAAGAACTATTATTTAGTCTCCCAAATCACATCTGGATGCTGTTTATGGGATTATGTTTAGCATGATCACATCTGTAGGAGGGGGTTAGCACTGACAGTGAGAATTGGTCTTGGGGATGCCAGATTTGGGGCCTGCTACCACAGGCCCCGTGGACCGGTGGCATGTCCCCATCCTGCTATCATCCTGGCATCTCAATAAAGGATTCTCGGTTTCCCTGTTGCTTTACAACTGCTGCCAAGTGTTTGCTCTGAGGTTCTTCATCTGTGTGTTGGTGCTTCCCAGCTCCCCGGTGTGTGACAGCCCTTTGGGCACAGGCAACCTCACCACCCTCTGGCTGCCTGTTTAGGTTGGGTGATAAGCTGATCACTCTGTGGCATATGTGATGGCACTGTCTGGGTCCTCCACAGTTCCTGTAGGGAGTGCACATTGACCTGTGACACAGGGGAAAGTGGGAATGGGATTGTTCTCTTCATATAGAAGACTCCAGAAATGTCTTTACTGACTTACTTTTTTGCTAATAATAAATTGAAAGCATCTCTGACCTGTTTCCTGCTTCCCAGGATGGCCAGGATGGGGTTGGCCATTGCTGCTGCTGCTGTGCCGTATGTGATAGTGATGCAGGAGATACTAGTGCTTGCTCAGTTCACAGTGCTTCTGCACCAGGGACCTGTGGTGAGGCAGGAACTAAATGAAGTGGCCACAGAATGTTTCTAATGTCCTGCCTGTGTGACCACAGTGTTGGAGGGTGATGGGGGCTGTGTCGGTTGCAGTGGCAGGAGGCTGCAGCCTGGCTCTGTCTCCAGAGCATGCCACTTAGTCCATCATCACAGGGGTAGCATGTGTGATGGGAGAGAAAGGAAGGAGTCTGCAGACCATCCCTTGCAGCCTAGTTTTGGGTTTTGGAGGAAGAAGATACTGCGCCTTGTCCCTGGTTGTCTCTTGCATCCAACACCCATGTCTTCTCTTATCTTCCAGCTCAGATTGTGTGTTTTAAGCTGCATGATGCTCTCCATCATGACTGATCTGAGTCAGGTTGTGGTGCCATGCAGTAGATGGCATCTGGGGCGCAAGGCTTTGCAGGCAAGCAGTATGAGCTGCTCTGGGGAGCAGACTGGAACCTTGACTGCTGTTAAACACCACCATCTGAAGGGCTTTGTGTGGAGCATGTGCTGTGCCTCCTCCCGTGGCAGCAGAGATATTTGACACACCACTGCATTCACTTTTGGGACACAGAATTGAAACCACAACCCATTTCTGGGGAAAAGACGCCACAAGTGTGGAAGTGCCTTCTCCCGAAGGATGCTGGGGGAAGGGTGAGAAGAAAACCTCCACTAGGTTCTGAAAATTGCTTTCCTTCCTCTTCTCCTTCCAAAATAGCACAATTAACAGAAATAAACTTGCAGTGCTGTTAACTTTGAAGGCCTCGCATGCCAAGCTTGAACATGCAGAGCTTGACTGAGCAGGCGCCGAGCGCTGGGAACGGTTAATTATTACCCAAACGGTGTCTGAGTTAGGCTGAAAGGATTGAAGAATTATGAAACTGTAACAGGGGAGGCCGGTTCTTGGCAAACATGTCTGTGATTCAAATGCTGGGGAATTCAGCATGTTTTTTCCTCTTTCTTCTGAGGGCTTTGTAAGCCAGCCCGTGGTCCAGATCGCATGATGGGGTTTGAGTGGGACCATCAGTCCAAGGGGAGCTGATGCTGTAACAGCTTTTGCAGTTCTCTGTCACAGCAGGGTTTCAGAAATAGCTTTGGTGAGTCAATAATTAACCCATTGGTGCTTCTTAACTCCCGAGAGTTCCTGGATCTGGTGGTTTGGTGCTAGGTCTGTAGGAAAAGCTCTGTGATGTGTTCGGCACTGCTGTTGGGACCTTGCAGCGGTCTTTGTGTACCCTTTAGGCTCACATATGGGCAGTGTTCATAGGGAAGGGGTTTGTTTTGCTATGGCAGAACTGTTCTTTGGCCTTGGAAGACCAAGAGAAAAGTTAAAACACATTAGAGTTTGGCAGAAACTTCTTAGGTTTTCTGCTGAATATCTGAATTCTGCAGAACCCTCCTGTTTGCTTCAGCTCATGTATGGTCCTTGTCCAGTCTCCTGGAAGTTGACCTGTCTGTGCCTGCCTGGAGAAACAGCAGTCAAGGTGCCTCAAGAGCTTCTGTTTACCCCACCCCTGCAGACACTATGATTGATGTGTGCATGGTCGAGGTTTAGCCTCTTTCAAGTAGGTTTTAGGTCCCAAATCTCATAGTGAAGGTGGTGGAAGTGAATGGTGTATCAGTGAAAAGTAGTCTGTAACACTGATCTCTAAAGGTGACTTGTTCTGAACAGCTTGATTTAAACAGCCCCTGTTTTGACTGCTGTGGGTGTTTTGTCTCAAGCTCAGTTCACTCTCTGCCAGTTAAAATCTTTGAAGTATCATAAATAGATAAATCTGGAAACTGAAGCCTGTGAAACTTCAGAAACCCTTTGATGACCCATGTCCTGATGCTCTTCAAGCTGCCTTATCAAGCCTGGGGCTCCCCCCAGTTCTGCCTGCACTGTAGATTGGAGGAGGCTCCCTGTGAAGTGACACTCCTTGGGAGCTGAACCCTTGGCATAGGACACTTTAAAAAACCTTTCTTTCCCCCTACAGATGTTTTTCCTCAGTTCTAGTGAAACAGTTAAGTGTATGGGAATGCCTTCAGTGCTCTAACCTTGGGTGCTTGATGCCTTTCCTTCCTAAAACATTCCTCATGCTTCTCTGTCTGTGCTCTTGTGGTTTTTAGTTGCTTTGCTTGCAGCTCTTCAAGGAACAGTTGCATGTAGATGGTCAGCAAAGCTGTTCTTCTTTGTTCAGTGTCTCCCATCAGGAAAGTCCCAGCTGAGTTGTCTTTGCTGCATGCAGTGAACTGCACAAGATTCCCCTCTGGTTGTTGCTTCTGATGTTTCGTAAGGGCTAATCCTCCCCCTCCTGTGGGTTCTATGTAGTAACTTAGGCAGGAGCCTCAGCATCTGAGGTGACTTCAAGTGTGTGATGCCCTGATAGGAACTGACATCAGTATTTCTTTTCCTTTACAAAAAACCTTATCCATGCCCTTGAACTCTTGCATTAGTTAACATCTTGCCCAAATATGTGTATGAGCTGGTATCAATCAAGGTGAAAGGGGCTGTGCAATGATTTTGGAGCTGGCTAAGATGGTTCTGTTTTCACTCTGAAACTAGGCAAGCTGAGATGAAACTTCCAGAAGGTTTTTGATATTGACATTCCTAAACTTTGGCTTATTAAATGTAAAAGAAAGCTCTGAGGTAATGGTTTAATGTGATGTTGTGAAACGTTGCCTTCAAGATAAGTGGTGGTGTACAGAGGGGGGTGGGAGGTCAGAGCTGCTCCTTGAGTAAGACTTGGGCAATCATTCCTCTCTCACCAACCTAGACGCCCCCATAAGAAACCCCTCCTCTGTGTTTGATCTGATTCCAATACAGTGCACCAGAGAGAGGGAAACAAAGTCAAGGCTCATAAGGCCTCTGGGCATCACCTCTTGGAGCAGTGCTCTTTGATGGAAAACATCTTCAGAACAGTTCTGAAGTCCTCCATGTGGGCAGGAAGCTGGCATAGGGAAAGGAGGCAGATGAACCTTGAAAGATCAAACAACTTCTTACATAGCTGTGAATGAGAACTTCTATCGCAATATTGAACAACATGTTCCTGTGTTTTAAAAACACTCTGGGATTATTATTGTGAGATGAGCTGGGAAATGTTCTGGTCTCTCCTTCTCTAGACCTGTTGTTGGTAATGGACCCCTTTGGCGAATAAAGGAGAGGGAAAGACTTAGAAGCTGATATGTATTTAAAGCACTGTATGATGCTGCAAGGTACTGTGTGAACACAAGCTCACTGCGCCATGGCCAGTGCAGGTTTGGGTAGACTTGGATTGTTACTGATCCACTGCCACCTTACTGTGCAGCTTCATGTTGCTCCATCCTGACTCATGCTAAGGCTGGTCTGATGTCTCCAGGCATGGTGGGGGTGATGCCACTAAACCAGGAAGCACCCAAGGAGAGCTCTGGATTCTCTTCTGGGTGCAACACCATGGAGTTGCACCAGTGTAGAGAGACTGGGTGAATCCAAGGGGCTGTGATCCCATTGTCTCTTTGTGGCGTTGTTCTCCCACCATGGAAGATAATTCTGAGCACTGGGAGGTTGTTCTGGGAAAGCTGGTGGTGCTGAGCCCTCTTCCTGCATGACCCCAACATCCATCCTGGTTGAGAAACATGAGTCCAAGGTCAGCATCCCCCTTTATGGCTCTGCCTACTCCTGAGAGGTCACTTGTGCCGAAGCAAGCAGAAAAACAGGGCAGCAAGGCAGAATTGCTGCTTGAGTTGCTCTTTTTCATTAAAAGAAGGGAGGGAGAAACATCAAAATCAGCCCCCTGCCCCCACAAATCCTACCCTTGTCTTGGAGTATTAAAAACATCCAGGAGCTGAGACTGTGCTTGTGCTCTTCAGTGGTGAAGGAGGATTTCTGCCAAGACACTGACCCCTTGTGGCTTTTCCAAATGTCTTTGCGTCCCTCTTTTTCTCTTTGAAAGGCAAAAAAACCCCAGTCCCCTTTCAGCCCTTCACTTTGTCCCTTGCAGTCCAGAGCTATCAGAAGATTTATTATTAAACGGAGGCTCCAGGGTGATTTATGGAATTACAGCTGAGCCGCATTGTGTGCTGGTTACAAATTGCAAAGATATTCCATGGGATGTAAGCTCCAATGAGCGCGGGATATATTACACTACGGGGAAAAGAGGAGCTTAAAACCAGCTGGCTGACTGTAACAACTACAGCCACTTCTCTTTGATGAGAAGATGATATACATCTGGGTTTAATATAAAACATGATGGACTGACACTGGGTTTCGGAATATCTTATACAAACTGGGTAATCTTCGCTTGTTTTTTTCCAGAGCTGTTGCACCACTTTATTCAACGTTAAATTCCTTTTTCCTGTTGTTTCATCACATGTTAGTGACTCCTTGTTCAGCTTTATAAAGTGCTGGGGATTGTTTCTCACTGCTTTCCAGAAAAAGAGTTTCTCTGCACTCTTTGCACCCAGCGAGTGCTAGGACTTGAAAAACATGATGCTGCAGAACCATATGTGGAACCACTGAGCTAAATTGGCTATCTATAAATATCCCCCAGATGTTAATAGGGAAAAGGAAACTGGAACACATTATCAGGAAGGATGTGTCTTCTTTGGAGTAAATCCCTCCCATGGAGACCCCTTCTCTAGCTGTTAATGAGTGCACTTCTCCAGGAAAAGTCATCTGTAAGTCCTGTTGTGGTGGGTACGCTCTGGGGGGTGTGATATATATTAAGGACACCTCTTACAACCTTCCGGTCAGTAGGAAGTCCCGGCAAGCCAGATGCTACGGGTCATAAAGTTGTGTCATCGCTCTGAAGATGAGCTTATGTTGGTCGACAACATCTGGTCTAAAATCATCTGCCATCCTCAAAGGCATGTACTGGCCAGGTCTGGGTAGCCCATGAGTGGGAGGAGTTGGTGAATTGATGAGATTCCATTCAAGCACTTTGATCTGAGAGAGCAGCAAGGTTTCTGCATGAGCAAGCTTATATTTTGGCTTGTTAGTAAGTCATTGCTTTTTTGCTTGACTCTCTTGATTAACAGATCATTTAGCACCGATTTTTTTTTTTCCCTGGCCTGGTTGATATATGTCTTAGATCTGAGTTCAGTTGTGAATATTTAGTGGCAAGTCCAGAATTTCTTACCATTTTGTTTGAAACTGGCTGTTGTGAATGAATAATCCTGACAAATGCTTCCAGTAATTAGTCCTCAAACTCTGAAAGCAACTAAACTTACTTCAGCTTTCCCCAAATGTTATGGACTGTGTCCGTGGTTCCCTGCCACAGCATTCCTGAGAAGCACCTATCGATATCCCCTCTGAGCAGAAATTCTGCTTTCTAGTAGTTGATGGCAGAAGAACTTGCATTCCTTGAGACCAGCTGCTAGCTCTGCAGACTTGGGAGGGAGAGTGGGATGCATCCTTCCACCTCCACCTCAGCATCTCACATCTCTAGGAGCTGTGCCTCAGGTGGATGCAACCTCCCAAGCTGAGTTCCTCACCCTTGAGCTTAAATGGACAAAAATCTCAGGCAATTGTCCCCATGGGGAGCTGTAAGTGATAGTTGTACTTTACCTGTGGGTCAGCTTTTGGATGGCAAAGTCATTAAGCCTCAGTCCAGCACACCCCCAGTGCTGGCTTCAGGCCAGGGTACTCCAGCTCCTGGAAGATGCTGTTGCAGGCACCTTTTTAGGACTCTTTGGACCAAAATATGCTTTTATGTCTGGCTTAGCCCTTGGTCTGGGCTGGGAGAAGCGCTAGGAGAACAAAGCATGAACTCTGAATCTCTGCAGCACCAAGCAGTGCTGGCTGAGCCTCCCTTTGTGAGCAGGGTTAAGAAATACCAGCATGGCTTTCTCTGAGATACTAATTAGGGATGGACAAACCAGAGGGAAGAAAATAAGAAATCCCGTTGCACTCTTCTTGGGGTTGAAGAAAGTTCAGCTCACTTTCTTCCTCCCCCGTGTTGTTTTTCCCTTCAGTGCAGACTCTTTTCATTCAGGTTCCAGAAGGGTTGGGATGTGGAGAAGTGCTAGGAGAGGCTGTAGCTGTTGCTGCAGGATTTCCAAACCAGACTGAAAGAAGCCAGTAACCTAAATGTGACAGTGCCTGTGTGACTTAGAGCAGTCCTGACACAGCAGTCCTTCAGGCTCTCCAAACAGCATAAATTGTGTCATGCATCCAGCAAAGACCTGGATGTTGCTTGGGATAGCAGATCACCTTTATTTCTCCTTTTACTAGTGCGGATGGTGCTTCTGCAGTCAGTCTTCTTGCTGAAGTGGCGGACCTTGGTAGTGTTGGTGGACTTGGTAGTATTAGGTTAATGGTTTGACTCTATCTTGGCCAGGTTGGACGGGGCTTGGAGCAAGCTGCTCTAGTGGAAGGTGTCTGGGCCTGTGGCAAGGGGTTGGAACTGGATGAGCTTTCGGTCCCTTCCAACCCAAACCATTCCATGATTCTATGTTCTTAAGGGCCTTTTCCAACCTAAATGATTCTATGAATCTATAAATCCTTCACGTAGCATAATGAATACTTACACATCCTTTTGGTGCTGCTGATGTTCCCTCACTGAATGTAGACAGCAGGCTTTCTAAATAATAATAAACAGCAGCACGAGTAAATTAACACACATCGGTGCACATGTCTCTGGCTTTGCTCTGCTCATCTCCTTTTCAACAGGAGCCTCTTTCCACAGACCTCCCTGACTCAACATGCTCTCGCAGTGCCGGCATAGACCCTGCATAGATTAAAACCATGCCATCACAATGCATTTGTCTTTGGCTAATGAAGCTCTGCATCTAGTGCAAAATTCCTCTAATGCATTAGGAAATAGTTACCGTTTTTCTTTGGCGCTGCATTTGATAAGCAATTGCCTTTGGCCAAAAGCAATGCCAAGATTTTACTACTTGTCACAGAGCTAAATATGTGACATTGCAACACGTGTAATTGGGATAATTTAACACCCCATTAACAAAGCACAGGAATGGCCTCTTTTCTTACCGTTGTTTGGATCCACTTTTTATAAATCTTGCAGTCTTTTGGGAGAATTCACTGGAAAAATGGACATGTTCCTTATTACAGTCACTCGGTTTGCAACATTGAGCAGAAACTTATTTTGCAGCATGGATGAGGGGAGTTGCTGATTTGCAATGGGAAACCTGGAGCCAGACATTTCACAGTTTGGTAAACTGGGAATTCATGGGTTATGGGCCTTAATCCTACTTCTGGTTTCAGACAAGTCCCTTCTTTTCAACGGAATGAAAAATGATACCTGTATGATTCCCATGTCATCCTTGTCATGAGCAGGAGACATCGGGAGGGGAGGTCAGTGATGGGACTATCACCACCTCCTGTCCTGTGACCTTCAGAGGTGTGTGTGCAGAGGAGGTGAAGTCTAAAAACGGGTCTTCTGAGCTATCTTAAGAAAGGCTCTTTCAGGGCAATTCCAGATCTTGCCAGAAGCAGGAAAGACTGGATGTCACAAGGGATCACAGTCTGAAGAAGCTGTATTTCTGGTTGAGCCTTGCTTTTGAGGGTAATAAGGCTCAAAGTATTTGCATCAGAATACCTGGTTTCCTGATCCTAAATGGCATCTCCAAGCCTTTTGATGTTCATGAGTATATGTGTGCTTGGAAATGGACTTACATGTGTGGTATTGCACTGAGGAGTTGGCACCAAGAGCCAAATATAGGAGCTACTGATTAAATATGTTAATCTTGTTGTCATGATTGTAGTGAGTTTGAGTGAAATATTAATGCATTTTAGCATGAGGGTTTGGTTTAAACCAGACCCTCCTTTGGTTTAATGGCTGGTTGGTAGGTTCCTTTACTGGGGTAAGGCAGAGAAGTTTAGTTTGGGTCTAGGCTGGCCCTTCTCCCTTTACCGTGCTTGATGGAACTTCAGGACACTGGGGAGCACTGTCACGGCCAGCAATCTTGTTTTGCCTCTGCCTCCCTTCTCAGTCTCTTGGATAAGGTCAGCTCTGGCTTTAGGGTGGTGACCACAGTACCAGTCAACCTGTCCCTGCTCATATATGTTCCAGAAAAGTTCTGTTGCTGAAACCCTGACTTGATTTAATTAGCATCCAGCTACCAAGTAGGGTTTGAAGGCAGGGGAGTGCCTGGTGCTCCTGGAGAGCCAAGTCAAAGACACAGCACACCAGGAGCCCAGAGGTCTGACTTTCCTGCCAGTGATGTTTCACTAATTGGAGGGACAGTTTCATTTTAGCCTTTCTGGTGGTGCTGTTCCTTTTCTAATTAGATCCAGCCCAAGAGAAAAGAAGAAAAACTCACTTGAAACCTGCTAATGGGTTCTGCTCATTCAGCAAAGCAGCAATGAGGACTGGTTTTAGTCTCCAAGTCAGATAGGGCTGTTTCTGATTAGCACAGGGAGGCTGGTCTGTAGTCTGTCTGCAAGTACTGCTCTGCCTGAGCCATCTTTAACTAGAGCAGCAAGACCCAGAGAGCTCTTTTATGGCTCCATGGTGTGAAATGACCTGATTTGCCGTGATCCTGCTCATGTTTTCAGCAACACGCAGATAAAAGGCAGTGCAGATGACTTTAAAATTCACGGGTATTGCTCTTTTAACTTGCGTTTACCCTGATAGGCTCCTTCCCCTATAAAACTTGGGTGATCCTGTCTTTGCAACAGGGGAAAAGCCTGTTGAAATGAGTTCGATTGACTTCTTTATGGCTCCAGTGAAAACTTCTAGACACTTCTAGTCATCGCGCTTGCTAAACCAGTCTGAAGCGCTAATCCAAGCATGGGTTTACTGTTTTGAGGCCATTGGGCTGCTCCTGTTACACAGCCCCAGTCTGCATCGTGCTTGGCAGGGTGGCATCCCATGGCTCTGGACCTTCCCTTCTGAGGCTTGGTGTCTGCACTGTAAGCGTGAGCTCTGAGCTGAACCCGGGTTTCCCTGCTCTGTGCAGAAGAACAAACAGTGCAGTTTAGAAATATATAAACAAAATTTCTTTGGCACAAATCAGCCCGGTTACATTTACATTTGAAAAAACCCCACTTCTTCCCCTCCCCCTCAAGCAATAACTTATTTTTCCATAGTGTCAGATTCTGTGGTTTAATCAATTGCCTTTATGAGTTGTAACAAGGTGTTTTCTTAAATCTAGCAACTCCTGAACTTGGTTTTGAACATTGAGCCAGTTCTCTGCCTGGCATAAGCCCTGCAGATAACTTCCCCCACCCTATCAAAATGCTTTTTGAGTAGACCTTCCCATTTTTATTTTCTTCTAAATGCTTTTTGATTCCCAGTGGAAAATTCAGAACTATTTGGCATTTGGAAATCCTGGATTTTCAGAGAAAAAGGCAGAGAAGTAATGCTTTTGGAAGCTGGAATGTGTGTCAAGCTTGAAAAGAGCTTGACAGAGCTGCTGGTGTGCTTTGGAAGTAGCTCCTATCCTGTGGGATGATGCCACAGTTGTATGTCTGAGCCTGGTTCCTTGTTGAGGGTTTTATCTTTGTCTGCCTCTGGTGCATTGAAATCTGGAGCATTCTGGTGTCCTGGGTGAACTGGTGCCCAAATGGTGTTAGTGCACCATCTCTTAACTAATACTTGGGTTGGTGGGGGAAAAAAATAGGGGTTGCATTGTAGGGCTTCCTCTACATGCCTTGCCCCTCGTATCATGGGTCCCAGATGAGGACAATGCCATGCCAGTGAAAAGCCAGGTCTTTGCACTGGCTTCTGAAGCATCCTGCCCTTGTGAGGAGCCTGAGCCTTCCTCCAGCAAAGCCCCATTGCGTTTTGTCGCAGTCTGGTGCTGTCAGACAGGTGCCATAACCTAAGGTAGCTAATGGCAATGAGCAGTGTTGTGGTCTTGCCATAAACAGGTTTAGAATGAGCTGAGCTAATTCACTCCGAGGTGTGAGAGGATTCAAAGGCACAGGGAGTATCGCCAGGTCCTCGGGGCACTGTCCCACTCATTAATGGGAGCCTGCTGGATCAAGAGTTCTGTGGCTGCTTTGAACTGCAGGGCTGCTCTGCTTACACACGTCTTCTCTGCTTTGAAGGCTCTGTCGCTTTGCAGTTTGCATCAGAAACGTAGGCTGTCCTGATCTGTGAAGCCTACCAAGGTCTCCTCTCCCTGACGTGAACAAAGACCTTTCAAGCAGCTCCTGAGGTCTCCAACAGCTTCTTTTCTGAAAGCTGAATTGCCTGTTGGTTTTGAAGGCCCACGTTCCCCCTGGCAGCTTTCCACACATATATTTAGAGAGGAAGATCATACCTTCCATCTCAGAAATAACCAAACCTGATGACTTAATTTAGAGCATGAAAAGTAAAAGGTTAAGCTGCTTAAGCTACTGAGCAGTTTAGGCTCCTGCAGTCTCTTGCTTGCTCATCAGCCATGGAGTTTCCCCATTTGACTGTGTAGGCTTCTCTGTCGGTTTTGGGCATCTCATGAGTGAGCTGAACCACACTGACCAATGTCTCCTCTACTGGCGCTGGCTTCTTTTCGTGTCCATTGTGTAATTGGACATCGGTGCCAGACCTGGACTTCAGGGAAGACTCTTTGCCATTACTAGCAGGCATATGGTTATAAAACTATTCTTTTAAAATATCTTTTGATATACTAATATAACTACACTTTCTGTAGGCTTTTCTGGGTCACCATCAGAGTTACATCTCTACATTACTAATAAATGGGCTGGAAACCTCTGTAACCTGCATCCTGCAGAGAAAACCCGTGTCTACAGGCAGCCAAGGTGTCCTTTGCATGGGCTGGGTTTTGATCCTTTGCTCATATAGTTACCTCCTTTGGCAGTTTCTTCTCATGTGGAGTAAGACTCAAACCAGCTCCGAGTTATGCCAGGGGCAGGATGCCTGGTTCTATCATTAATCTCTCACCATGACTTGCTTGGCAAGCCTGGCCCAGGTGCTTGGTTCTTTACACTTGGTTTTATGTGTAAACCTGGGATAAGCTGAAACCTTAGCGCTGAAATTGAGTTCCTGAATTTATTTCCTACTGCTTGGGGCTTGCCTCTTGTACATATAAAGCATCATATTTAATAGCAGCATGTGGATGTTGGAGCTGGGTTAGTTATCAATAAAGCCCTGGAGACCTGCAGAACAAAGATGCTGCTTTTGTTCCACTTGCTGAAACTCAGCCTTACCTATAGCTGCTGCTCACACCACTTTCTTTTTACCTTATCAGCTGTATTATCTGAAGCGTGCTCTGAGTGATTGCAATGTTGAAAGGCCCCAGAGTTAATTGGCATTAAGAATGGTGTAGTAGTATTAGGTGTGCCTTAATGTAACAATCTCCATTTTTGTGTATTTGCTCTGTACTACTGTGTAAACGTGGAGATAAAAGCAGGTGGAATTAGCACTTCTCTTGCTTGCACTAAAGCCAAACTGCATTGTTTTCTTTTCTGTGGGTTTAGGCCTAAAAGTAGCTCAGGTATGTGCAAGTTTAAACAAGACGAACCAGGGCCCCATTAAAAATTACTCTCTCCTGGATAATATTCAACATAGGATTAATAAATCCTATGTAAAGAGAATGATGTCATCTCAGTGCTCCCATGACCCTTTACACTTCTTTAGCATATTGCTGAAATAAAATACTTGCTACAGAGAAGAGTTTTCCTGCTGGAAAATCTGATGCCGCCATATTTCCAAAGGTAGAGGGAGAGGCATTTGGAGCAATGTGCAAAAAAACTAATTGGGTATTAAGAGTTTAACCTGAGTAACCACCTTCTCCCAAGAGTAACCTTGCTGCGTGGTGTCATGTGTGATCCCAGCCAGGTCCTGCCCATGGACTGATGGTTTCCAGGGTGTCCAGCCCTCATGGCCCACAGTGTGGACCAGGATGATAGCACATGCATGATTTTATTGGTTCAGATACTTACTGCCCTCTGTGGCTTAGGAGCAGTTCAGCAGATTCCAAGCAAGGATGTTCTTTCTTCCTGCTGTAAGACTTTGGTGCTGAGTTGCTCCAGTCTCTGCTGCTGTTGAGCATGTGTTGCAAGCTTCCAGCATGGCTGGGATCAGCATTCTTTGGGTCTTCCGGGGTGCTATTGCAGACACTGCAGTGAAATTGCTTCCAGTTCATGCCAGGCTTGTCTTGGCTGGGAATAAAAGCACTGTGCAAGAGTTTGGTGGTTTTAGATGGTATCAGTGCTCTTACATGGTCCCAGTGCTGTTCATGCAGAGTATCTCTTGCATTGTAACATTAGCTTTATCTTTCTGGTTAAGTTGGGTTCTGAAACCTCAACTTGTCTTTCAAGGGCTTGGAGAAGTCATGTTCTGCACTGCACCAACCTGGCTGCTGCCAGATTGGGCTGGGAAAGGGCTGGATTAAACCAAAGCATTACTCTAGTCTCTGAGGTTACAGACAGGTCTCTTGATAAAGACTTTGGTGTGCCATAAAATAATTATAGAGGGACTCTGACCTCTGGCTCTTTTATAAACATTAATTAATGGATTTCATAAGATCAGTTAACTATAGTTTTCCCTGTGCCCGTAGGGACAGGTAAATATTACAACTCTGCCCTGGTGTGGACCCTGTGACACTGGGAGGACAAGTGCCTTATGCTGTGTTGGTGTCAGAGCCTGTGTCCTTGTGACCTTGCTCACCCCAACTTTAACTCCAAAAACATTGATCTTCTGGCCCAGAGCTAGTGGGCTGAGAGTTTTCAACAGCTTCCTGTCAACATATACAAGCATTGTTATTTTTGATGCTGTTTGGAGATATGTTGTAGTGACTTTGCTGGTGATGCTGCCGCAAAGGGTCCCACATGTGGGATGTTATGGGGAAGGTGAGGAGAAGCTTTGGCTGTCAGGGGTTGCTGCAGGAGCAATAGCCCTGGTGTCCCTTGGACCAGGTGTTAGAGTGGTTTGTTGTGTGTGGCTCTTGAAAGGAATTGTTCATCAGTCCCCACATGTCTTTTAATGGCCTATTCAGCAGTAATCCTGCCAGATGTCTGTTGCATCTGAGCATATGGCACAGGAAACCCCTGTGGCCCCATTGCTGAAGGCCTTTGAACGCAGCCCACGCAGCAGACCAGAGCATCTGCATCCCTGTCCTCTGTACCCACCTGCAATGCCCAGGCTCTACTGCAGTGCTGTGGCTGGAGAGGTGTTTTAGGTGCTGGTGTCCTTGCTCTCCCAGTGCAGCTTGGGCATTAGAGGCAGGACAAGGCAGGGAAGGGAAAGCAAAAGGGTCTAAGCAGCATCACAGGTTCTCTGGCACCCTGGGCACTCTCCGCTGGCCTCAGCCAGAGATTTGTGCTGGGATTTACTGGAGAAGTGCCCAGCAGAAAAATGTCACTGGACAAGTTGTGCCTGTTTTCCCCAAGATTAGTTCTGTAGCAGCATGGAGAGAACGGAGCTGCTGCCTTTCATAAATGCCATCAGCGCTGGGCCCCTGGTGCCACAGCCCCTGCCAGGATACAGTGAGGGGTGGCCTGGAAGGGGGCAAAAATCCCCTTTTCTGTGCACCCATCTGCTCTGTAAACCAAAGGCTGGCTTTTCTTTCCCATGCCCTATTGCCTTTGATGAGGAGATTTTTGCAACTCAGTGTATCTTCTGCAGCGCTACTCAGGCTTTTTGTATGTGGCTTTCTGCGAAGTGCATTATCTTACCCAAACTTTGCCTCACCTTATATGGCCCTGAATAGAGGTTAATCCATTTTAAATTAGCCCAAAAGCAAGTGTTTTTGCACTGGCAATCATGTACTATTTTAAGTATTTAAAGCATCACACAAGGCTCCTACCGTGACCTTTTTTAGGAACTATTCTGTAGGGAATGTGGAGAAAACTACTGCTAATGATTAATCAGCACCAAAGCCTCTATTTTAACCTCCTCAGGTGTATGAGCAGGAGATATTTTAACCCTTGAATAGCACAAGTGCCTGAAGATGTTGCGTTGCAGACTGAGAGATAAAATAAATGGGATGGAAGATAACAGGATAATGGGATGCCAGATTGATGCAGATTGATGAGAAGCACCATCGCTAATGCCAGTCAGCTCAGCTGCTTGGTGGAGTGCTAGGGCACTTAAGTGTACAAAGGAGAGGTGGGATCACAGCCCTGAAGCTGTGTCAGTGCTGGACTTGAAATCCTGTTGCTCTTTTTCTTTACAAACAGGATATGGTGGTTTAGCTCACTAGGTAAATATGGACAGCTTGGAACCTGGAAAGCCTTCCTGTTTCATAAGGGCTTCCAAAGCCCTGCTTGAGAGGCTGCTTATCTGGCCCATGCTTAGCTGTGGGTTTGACCTTGTGTGCTGGTTGGTGTAATTTCCTTTCACCAGCGGACACAGAGGGGAAAGTTGTGCTATTTGTACTGAAAAATCCTCCTTTTTAAGGAAAAAGTATCTATAATTTCTAATGCAGGCTTTGGTGGGCTAGCTGGAAAGGCAGAAGGTGGGTCAAGCTCACCCATCATGAGAAACAGAAGGGTGTGAATATGTGAAGTGCATCACTGTATCGTACATGTAATCAGCACATCCAGATGTTGAAAGAGAAACATTTGACAAAGCTTGAGGGAAGTTGCAGCTGAGCAAACTGTGGTGGAGAGGGGACAGATGCTGTCCTGGGGACATGGGCCAGCCCAAGGTGAAGCTGGTGGTGTTTGAGAGCTGGGTTGGAGGCTCAGCCAGAGCTGAATCACAAAGCAGGCAATGGCTGGGTGAATTCTGTAAGGAGGAGGTAATGATGTCCCACTCAAGGCTGAAATGACAGCCAGCAGCGTTGGAATCGGGACATGTCCACAGCACTGCTGGGAAACCCTCTGAGCTTAGACACAGCTGAGTAATCAGCTCATCAGTGCTGGTCTGTACATGAGGACAGCCCAAACAGACCTCTGCTAAACCAATACTGATTTCTCCTTAGATAATCCTGGTTTTGATGGTGTCTCAAAAGCCTTACCCAAGCCTTGCTGTGAAACATTCCTTCCAAAATGTTTGTTCTTGGACAAAAGTCATCCCTGGAGTAACTTCACTGAGACTGGTGGGCTTGACAGGAAAAATGCAGGCTATTTAAGGCTGCAAATCTGTTCAGATCTTAGGAACTTGCTCATGTTTACAAGCAGCTCAGATACAATCAACAGCAAAAAGATGTTTCTCTTGGGATCTGCTTACATAACATTTCGGCAGTGTTTAAAGAAAGGTTTATTTCTACAGAAAGGCTGTGATTTCAAAAAGCAGCATTACATTTTGACAGAAAGGACTGGAAGAAGGCAGCCACCTATACTTGCAATGTGTCCTGGACTGAAAGCCCAGCAACAGCCTCTCCTTAGGCTCCTGGCAGCTATGAACCCTGCTTTCTGGGAGAGGTTCTGATTCCTCATGGAAATAAAGACGCTGGGGTGAAGGCTGGCATCTGTGGCAAACAACCAAGCTGCAGCTTGATGTAAAAGGTATCTCCTCCTGGGTGCTAATCCAGACAGGCTAAATCGGAGGAGAGAATTCCAAAGTGGAATTATTTATTAGAAATACAGATTTCTGGGAGTTTTCCTATCTTTAGCTTGAGTCTTCAGTGGCAGCCTGAATACTTGAAAACAGCTAGAATAAATTCTAGGCAGTTATTGCCCTGTTGTTTCAGTTGTGGTCAGTGTTCAAAAAGCCCTTTGGAAAATCTCCCTATGGAGAAGCTTGGATAAAGACACAAAAGTAGCTGGAGATAAACCTCCCGCATGAGTGGGACTATCCCTGCATTAATAGCTGTGGCATCCTGCGCTGGAGGATTATGAGATGATGGAAGTGGCATTTGGGATGCGTGTGATGTGGGTTTCTCTGACAGAGTGGGTTAAGCTCCTCCAGGTTCTGAGTCCTGAGCACATCCTCCTGCTGAGCAGCCTCAGCTGGCAGCTTCAAAGGCTGCATAGTCCAAACTGCAAACCTCAATAAAGGATTCAGCCATGAGAAGAACGTACATACCCGAGAGGCCACGTGCCATGCACATGCCTGAGAAACCACTCCCAAATCTGATCCTATCAAGCGTTAAAAAACTTGTGTCAGTTTGGTCTTCCCTCTTCCTGTCATAAAGCCGAAAGTCCAATTTTCAGGCCACATCCCTGTGCAAGTTGTAATAACTTATTTAAGAGTTTTGGAAGTTACTTAAGAAGGGCTTGTCCCCTAGTGTGCATGATTTGATTGAGATCTCTGCCTGGAGAGGAGGGAAGGGGAATGGATTCTGATTTCATCAGTTGTTCTGTGGGCCCTGGACAAAGCTTGAATGTAGGGGGATGGACTGGGATTGCCCAAAAACTAGGCTTTGCAGGGGATCAGAAGGCACCAACTGCTTGATGCCCCCAAACATCATCTTGAATTTCCCATGGAGGGATGCGAGCAAAGCTAAGGCTGTGTGTGGCTGGAGAATGTGCAGAGGAGTTGCTGGGTGGACTTTTTTCAGTGGAAGAAGTGAGTGTCTATACTTGTCTGTGCTAAGATATCCAGTGCAGGAAGGAAGTAATTCTAGAAAGAAAGTCAGTGTCTGTAATATCATAGTTTGGGTCTATGTCTAAAACTCTGCCTGCACATGCTGGTGCAAAGCTCCAGTGGTGCTTTCAGTGGCTTGCACTGAGTCCAGAAGCCTTTGAGATAAACCAGGAACCTGTTTTGCCACTTGCCATTAGTGCACAGTTGTTAACTTTGCAGAGGCTTTAAATTCCTTATAAAACTTGGGGGGGAGTGTGTGAGATGGAAACCCTGATTGTAGCTGTGCCACAGACCCTGGGAGCCGGTGGGATTCCATAAGCTGCGTCAGCTGTCAGCACAGCAGCCTTTGAAATGGAGAGCTGCTTGTACTAGTGCTTGAAAACAGTGATATGCTGGGGGAAATCTTCATCTCACGAAAGCTTTCCTTTGGCAGAGGAATGTTTTTGAGCTTTGGTTTTACCTGCAGGATCAGCAGCTTTGCTCAGGCTCTGCCGGTCATCAGGAGAAACGTGATTGACAAAGATAATGGCAGCTTAAGATTTGCCCTGAAAGATAATGTCTGTCAGATGCTTTAGGCTGCTCTTGCAAAAACCACTTATTGCAGGTTTGTTTCCAGTAGCCTTAGGCTAGAGATTGAATTGAGCTGAAAATGTACCATGTGTGGCCAAAGCTGCGTCCTGTGGAGCAGGAGAGCCAGACTTTTCTATCCAAGGTATAGTCGTACCTGGAGAGTATTTGTCCTTGATGCTCTGTGCTCTTTAATACCACCAGGAATGGGTTTACTTCTCTGCAGGAAGCTGAGACCTTCAAATGCATCTCCTGATTTTTGGGGGCTAGACAGAGGGTTGTCTTAGTCAAGGCTTGAAGCATCTGGGAGCCCCCAGGGCTGTGGCTGACCATCAGCACTGCTCCAGCCCAGGGGTTTAAATAGATGTGGGAATGTGTTACTCAAGTTCACTCTGTCTGGAGGTGTAAATGTGTGGAATCCGGGTGGGATTTCTCCTGCTTCAGGGAAGGAACAGAACACTTCAAAGACCTGGTGGCAAGAAGAAGTGCATCAGCAGAGATGGGAAAGATGACAAACTCCAAAGGGTGAAAAAGGGCAAAATAAAAAAGAAAATGCATGGTTAGGGAAGCAAAAGGAGAAGCCAAAGCTGAGGAAAGGCTAATACAAGGGTCTGGTAAATGAGAAAAAATTGAAGCATAGTAAAGACAAAGACTTAAATCCCAGCCAGAAAAGGGAGAAGTAAGAAAAGTTGTTGTGGATGCAAAACAGAATATGAGTTATGACTTTGATTAACTTGTGCAGGAAGCTGCATTAATTGCTCTGCCTTGGTCCTGCCTTTCTATGTTGATCATTATTTCTCTTCTGTGCTAACACAAAATGCCAAGTGACACCCAGGGATAAATGGCCATAGGCAGAGGCAGGACCATGGGTTTGAAGCTTTGCCTCCTCACCATGACAGCTTTCTCCCCCTTGCTGTGGTGGGTATGTTGATGTGACCCATAGCAGAGCTCATCCTTTGCTCAGGGGACGGGTGCTGCGCTGATGCAGGGTTTGAGGTTTGGGTCTTTGTCACTGTCTAAAAAGAAACTGCAGGACCAGTGTGCTGTGGCTGGAGGGTTTGGATCCCAACTCAGATCAAAGGAAGCCTGGGGAGAAAATCCCCATTAGAGCCAACAAAAGGACATAGAAATGCACATCCCTGCTTGTCTTTATTTGAAGGGTAGCTCAGGTTTTGTAGCATAACAGCAGAGGGAACAATAGCTGCATCCAGCCGCTGCTAACCATCAGGAGCTTGTAGAGAACACCCAGAGGAGCAAAAAGCATGTGTGGGGTGGATGTGGCCACTAATTTGTTCCACATGTGAAGCTGAACAAATGTGTTGAGGAAATAGTGTCACTGTGCAGACTCCAGAGCCATGGATGTAAGCAGGGGATGAGGGCTTTCCCTCAGTGCTCAGAACACAAGGACTTTGCCCTGGTTTGACTGGAAAGTATTAGGAGAGAACCATATAGCAACAAGGCTGAGGGCCGGTGTGCCCTCAGCATACAGGATGGAGCAGTAAAATTTGGCTTCTTTTAGAGGTGATGGAGATATGGGTCTGGCTAATAGGGTCCTGCTTAAAACCTGCTTGTTCTCTGGGTCTTCCTGGAAAATGCTTTCCTGCTTCCCTGGCATAATGGCAGGAAAAGCCATTAGATGTGTCCACAATTGCTGTCCCATTTCCCCAAGGTGTTCCTGGGGAGACTGGCTTTGGGCTGGTCTTACTGGTGGGGATATGGTAAACACCATCCCTGTGGTGGTGGGACGGCCCTGCTCAATATGGACTGACAAAGGCATGAGACTCACAGCAGTTTCCCACTTTGAAGTAATGCATTAGAAAAGCATTGGAGCTTCTTGAACTCATTAGGAAGGTGGTGTCTTTCTCCAGAAAAGGGATGTTATGTCTCTTTCATCCTTGTGGCAGTGAACTTCTCCATCTTGCCTCTTCTGTAACTCTCAGCTGTGGTGAGACCTTGTGAATCATTGCAGAAGCACTTCCATAAGGAAGAGTTGCACAACCCATCTCTCAGCCAGTGCATTTGTTTCTCAGTTATCCCACTCATGTTTCTTGCGGGATTTGCCACATTGAGGCATCACAGCCCAGTGGGATGGTGGTGATAAATGGGCGGGTGATGAGGGCAAGTTTGCTTCAAAAATACAAACCAAAAAGGATGCTCTGGTGCTTGCTGCAGGTCAGTCACTTGATCACTTGGTCCTTCTACTCCCTGGGCATATGCTGTGGTCAGCCTATCATCTGTGAACAAGAAATGTGCCTCAAGGGGAAGATGGCCTTCTTGTATGCCCAAACACTGGGAGGTACGCCAGGATAGGCAAGGCTTCAAAGAACCTGGTCAGGAAGAATAAATATCACAGGTCCTTGCTGCTGTCTGGTCGGAAGAACCTGCAGGTCTCCTGTTCCTAAAGGAGCAGAGAGGAGGGATCGACTCTAAGAGCCCACCCTTAAATATGACTGCCTGATCTTCAAGCAACTTGTCTTGTACTTTGCCTTGATCTGGGAATAAAATCTCTTTTGTCTGTGTGTCATTGAGTAACAATAAGTTACCAGTCTTTCTGAACACCAGACACACTCTAGTTTTGGCCTTTGGCCCTGAGACCTGATATTTGCTTGTGTTTACAAGCCCAGTAATTACTGTCCTGAACCTGTTATCAACATAAATACATACAAGGGAAATTGCAAGGTTATGGTTGAAGCTTGCAGGTTTTTATACTAACAAATATTTTAGCCTGAAGATATAATAGACTTTCTTTTCCTTTTAAGTGGCTCTGGGTAAGATGAGAAGTTGCCTGTCAGATTTGATGGGGTCAGTAAAATTCAACCATGTTCTACTGTAATTAAGATTTGAAAAGAATTTGCTTAGGAATTAGCTGTTGGCAGTGAAAAGCACCTCCTCGTATGGAAACAGAGCGGGCCCATCAGGGTGGATACTGTCCTGTGCAGTGCAGGGAGGGAAATCCATCTATTAACACTTGTCTTCCTGACAGTTACTCGAGGATTCATCATGGGATGCTGACTAGATCAACCACAAGTGTCATCTCTGTGTCATTAAGAAATGCAATAGTCGTTCCAGCGCACAGTGAGTGACATTTCTACTGTGATGGGGGGCAGAAGTTTATAATGGAAAATGTCAGTAGTCTGAAAGTTAACTGTCACTTACTGCTGTGGGTCCTGATGGAATAAACTGGTTGTCCTGCTGGGAAATCTCTCTCTAGCAGTACCAAAGTGGTGTTTGGTCTGTAGCCACTGTCCTGCTGATAAAAGCAGGAACAATTTGGATTGCAAGGTCATCTATAAATCCTCATAGTGGAACAGTTTCTTGTTGTGGCAGGGGCTCATTCCTGATGTGAGTTTAGCCAGGTTTGGGCTCTGGGTAGTAAGTGATAGGCTACAGTTTGTACCAGGCCACAGTGTGACTCCATATTGAGGTATCAGAGGACTCCTGGGACGTGCGTGGTCCTGGCGTATGGCAGCCACAGGCAAAGCTTTCCATGGGGTTTGCACCCTGTTGGGAGGGTGAGGCTCTGAGGAAGGGGAGCTCTGATTCTTTTCTCTGCTCCCAGCTCATAAAGCAGGGACGATGTATTATGCTTTCTAGTGTCCTGAGATGAGAGATATGAGTGTATTGCCTACTGCAGACATGAAATAAAGAAGTCGCCAACCTTGTTGCATTGGCCGGGTTGTTTTTCACAGCAAAGACTAGCAAAATTTCAGGTTTTGAATGGCAGGAAAGTAGCCCTTTGTCATCATCACTCAGTGACTACTCCTCAGACTTCAGATTTCAAAGCACTGAGGAAGAAAAAAATCTGTTTCATTGAGATCACAGGGAAAATGAGGTTTCGGTTTATCAAAGGTTTGGCAGTTCGGCTCAATCTGCCAAATCCTTTCCTAATAAATAACTCGACAGGCTTTTCCAGGGAACAATAGTGTTACTTAATAGTGCTCTGTAATTAAGGCTGAAATTGTATTGATAGACACCCAAAGGCTTTTTCAGTTGGCGTGGATTAGAGCTGCGGGGATGGGAGCTGTTGTCAGAAGGCGCTGGGCTTAACAAGCAAAAGATGACTTCTGATAGCTTAAGTGCTGTCTCTAAAATGTTAAAGTTGTGCCTCAGAGCTATTTTTCTTCTGTTTGTGCTGGAGCTCTGAATAAGATAGTGTGTGATTGCTGTTTGGGGGTCTAGGGGGTCTTCATGGGGTTTAATTATGCTTTAAAAAGCAAACATCATTGAGGACTCCAAAATGTAGAGTCAAGTACTGGTAGATAGAGTGGATCAGCAGTGCTGCTGGTAATTGAGCTCATGAATGTGCCAGCACAGTTGTTAATGCTGAGGACAGATGATGATATTAAAGAGCATCTGTTTTGTTGCACTGGTGGAACGTTGATCTTCTGCCCTTCTGAACATGATCCACACGTACTAGTGGTGTTAAAAAAAACCTATTTGGAATCTTTTCTCTTTTAGCAGTAAGTTATGGGCTTTTTCCCCAGTTTGCCTTTGTTTTTGAAAATAGGCATGTGCCCTCTGTGCTGAGTGCAAATTCCTGGGGCTCAGCTCTGTAAGCACAACTGCCTTGATGCATCTTTAGGTGTCACAAGCAGAGTGCAATGGGCATGCTGCTCATCTCTTTGCTTGCAAGGCTTTGAGCCCCAGTGTCGCTAGGGAGTTGTTTAGAGTGTTTAGAGGAGTCAGAGGGCTGGGAGTCTGAATCCAGGAGGGTCTGGAGATCAGGCATGATAAACCAGAATGTACCAAACCTGTCACACCTATTCAGGGCAGCCTCTGCTTGTGCAGAGTGGTATCTGGGCACTTAGTGCTGCTGGATGTCAGCCTCCATATGGAAAATGTTTGAGGATTTATTCCCTAACCAAGACTTCATGGGGCCAGAAAAAGGCTGAAATAATTGCAGGGATTGTCTTGTTCCTGTGGCACCCCCACGTTTTCGGTGCTTTACAGACACACCATTGTTCACGGTTGGAGCTTGTATTCATCCTGGTGCTAGGCAGGCGCTGCTGGCTTCCACTGTGGGCAGTGGTGATGTTCCTTTTTAACCAAAATGTCCAAATTCTTCTTTCCTTATGGCATGACTTGAGTGGGGTCACTGCTGGTGGTAAATGGCTACAGTTTCCTCTTTGCCATGTTTCCACCAGCACAGCACCTCATCTGTGGGGAAAAGCAGAAAGCAAAGTATAGCTTCCCATGTACATTCAGATGGCTGGGTCCCTTGCTAGGGTTTGGGAATATGGTCCCATGTGGCAAAGCACCTGCTTCTGTGTGCTAATGCCTCCAAACTGTCTAAAACCCTCAGAAACGGATTTCTGCTGCTGAGCTTGTTGGCTGATAGAGTTGGTGGGTCTTAGCTCATGTCTTCAACAGAGGCATCCAGGCAAGGTGTTGCAGGAACCGATCAAACATGGTGCCTTGGTCCATTGGCATTTGTCTGCATGTCATGGTGGCACTCAGGGTGTGCTGATGACAAATCTCTTGTGAAGGACATTTCCAGTGCCTGTAGAACCAAATAATCCAAATCAATTTATTCTGATTTAGCTGATCAAGCAACCTTATCTCATGGATCTTGTCATGCTTTCTCTTCTGCATCACTGTGTCAGAGCTGTTTGGGCTTTCTGATAGCATTTCTTCCAAGTTAGTTTATCTTTATTATTGCCTCTGGGTAGCAGAGTGGATTTCTGAGTGTAGTTGCTGTCCTGCAGGGCTGATGTTGGGAAAGCCCACCTTGTTCTTATACCACTTCCATAGTAAGGTGGCAGGAAGTCCTCATCTCCAACAAGGGGATATTGCATTTGGCTTTGGGTTCCACTGACAAAGCATGCAGGTAGTCTGGATGGAAAGGAGAAGATCAGGAGAAGGAAGGGTCCTTCAGGGTGGCAGGCGAAGGACCAGCCAGGGCTGGGCATGTGAGGTGTGTGCAACAGACATCCATTTGGAAACTTAACCCTTTAATTTCCTCTCATCAAGTGATTTGAAATAATCATAATAATAAAAGCTTTCTCATGGGGATGTGAGCTGTAATTCAGGGCAACCTCTTTCATTTTGCATTCTCTCCTGCATAAACTTACTGTCTCTTTTTCCAGAAGAAGCTGCATATGAGAGCTGTAATGAGCTGCCCTGGCAGGACTACAAAGGGCTTCAGAGGAGCAGGTACGCTGAGGATGAGGTAAGTGTTGTCGTTTGGGTGAAATAGGTGTGGAAAGTGCACTCTGCACATGTTAGTCTTCAAAGCCAGCAATAATTACTGTGTTTGAGACTGTATCAGCAGTCAGGGCTGCGATTCAAGTCAGGCAGGAATACTTTTTGTAGGGCTTTTTTGTTTTCCAGACATCTCAACTCCCCATCAGTTCGCCCTGTCGCAGCCGAGGAACGCAACTGGAAGTGTTGTGGCTTTGAGTTGGCAATCATTTTCTCTGTAGCCCTGTCTTTGATGCATTCATTTGGGGTGCCCTGTGAGCCCAGGAATATGACTAGACTGTAATTGCTTTTAATCGCCAAACCATGAAAAGAGAAAATGAGAAATAGGGTGGGTGGCAGCAAGACGGATCTTGCACAGTGCTGGCAGCAGGAAGTTCTGTCTGTGTGGTGGCTCCTGGCAGGTCTCAGCTCTCCAGGAGAGCTGCTCTTGGTCTCATTCCTCTTCCTTCTGCCTCTGTAGTTGCTGCAGAGGCTTGGAGTTGAGCTGATGTTGTGGGGCAGGTGTCTCCAAGATGATGTGTGCTTTTTATCCATAAGCATGTGCAAAATAGTCATTTCGTGTATTGAGCAAAAAAAGTAGCTCTCAAATGGGGATTCATAACAGATATCAAAGAAGAGGTCAGCATGTGCTTGTTTTACAGAAGAGAAATGGATGAAGTGACTTGTCCTGGGTCACCAGCAGTCTAAGGATAAAGATAAAATATTTTGATGTGCTGAGCTGGAGCTACCCAGGTCCATTGCCCCCATGTACTGGTCTTTAATAACTAAGTCATGACTTTCTTACATAATCCGCCTAGTGCCTCACTGAGGACGCTGAGGTCAGTGGTCCTGGTAAACATCTAGAGCAGAGAGTTTTGGAAGCAATAGGATTGGAGGTGTTCAGTAAGGGAAGTTCCTCTCTAGGCTTGAGGATGCTCAAGCCTGTCAATGTACCCCTGTGCCTTTCAGAACAGGATGCAGCCATCTCCCTGGAGCAAGTGTCCCTTCTCCTGGGGAAGGATTCCCAGAATGGTTGTGAATTCCCCTGGGGTTCAGATGTTGGCATCTCTGCTGCCACCCTCATCCCTGGCTAAGCTGCAGCCTGAGGCTGACTCCTCAGACAGCCCCAGAGCCGCAGCCTGGCTGTCTCCAATCTGGAGAATGTCCCTTGTTGTAAAATGTGGGGTCACTTTCCCTGTTGGGAACAGTTTTAAGCAGCGGAGGCCCTGGAGGAACACACAAAGGCAGCATCAGACACTCCATCAGCCACCATGGCCAGTTTTATTTCAGAGCATAATAGCAGTGAGGGGAGACGATCTAATCTCTCCACAGAGGCACTTGAAACTTTTGTCCCTAAAGAGCTCTTGTGCCATGGAACAATAAATGCCATGGATGCCCTGCCTGCCTGGGCTTGCTAATTGTATTCAAACTCGTGGGCATTTCTTTCTCAGGACTGGTGGGGTCTCGGCACCTCTTTGCCGCTGCCCACGGGCTGTTGGTAGCTGTCCCGTCCTGGCGACGGCAGGTCTGCTGGCATGAGCGAGGGCTGTGGGGACCACAGGGGCTGATGCTTTGGCTGCATGATGACGTCTGGGCCAGAGCGTCCCGCCACACAATGCAGCAGTATGGTGGAACACAGGAGGAATGTGGCCCCGGGACGCAGTGTCGCCAAAGGCAGTCGGAGTCTTGCTGCAAAGGTCAGGCAAATGAAACACAGTGGAGCTTGTCTGCTGGACAATAAGGGATGTGTTGTCGCAGGATGAATGAGCTGATCTAGTGGATGTCAAATGTTTACTCTGGGTTTCCACGGAGCGGTCAGATGAGGACTGATGCCTCCCTTCCTCCTCTGAGCAGTGATGACTGCTGTAAGGAGCATCAGGACCAGCATGGTGGGGTGGCCTGAGGTGAACTTGGGTCTTCCCGTGTCTGCCACCTTCTTAGCCAAAACTGTCTTGAACAAAGCCAGTAGCACTAGCAGGGATGACGGATGTTCCCCTTATCCCATTCAAACCCTCTCTCAGGCTTTGTTTAATCAATGCAAGCATCTCTCATTAATTCTGTTGTGCATCCTAATGGGCTTCAACACATTGAAGGTCCCCCAGTGCTGGCTGGGATGAAGAGCTGGGCAGTGGTGACTGGGGAGGTGTACATGCTGTCTGCACGGAGCAGTTTCCATTTTTATGGGTATAAACTCCTCCTGTAAACCTGCAGGCAGAGTATGTGATGAAATCCTGCAGCAGTCCAGGTGGCGCTTTGAGGTGGGTCTCTGAGCAGTACAGAGATATCATTAACACACTCTAAATATTTAATCAAATGCACAATGGGATCAGTGGGGGTTTTTTCTGTTTAACTTCATCAGGCTCTGGACCAATTGCAAAAAGCTTTAATGTCAGTGTACAGTGAGAATAAAGGATAATTTCCTTAGCCCCTGAGCTGCAGAAGTAAGATGAAGGATTTCATCAGCACCCCAGTGCTGCCTGTGGGATACTGGGATTAGCTGTCCTTGGACACTGCTGTGTGCCTGTGATGTTTGTCTGGAGCTGCTTGTCTGCATGGGCTACCTGTAGGGGGATGCATCCAGGGCTGTGGATGCTGTTTTCACTGGCTTGGGGAGAGAGGGTGGACCCTGTTTCTGGCAGCTGTAAGAGATGAGAGTGCCAGTCCCATGTGGGCTACAAAATATGGGCAGTATGGTGTTCACCATCCACAGGCACTGCAGTAGTAGGGTGCAGGGACATGGCCCTTCAGCAGGGCACCTTGGAAAGAGTAGCGTGAAGCTATTAGGGCAAGTGAGGCAGTACCGGGTGCGACCAGAGACCTGCATCCCTTCTGGGTGGGGGCAATACCAGCAGCTCAGTGGCCCATTGCACTTGTGCAAGCTGCAGTGATGAGGAGGTTTGCATCCTGGAGAGCATGACGGGTGCATCGTGTCTGCTCTTCTTGCCAATGCTACGATCGCATTTATTAGAGAGAACTTCACAGGCTTTTAATATACCTTCTTGAGTTTAATTTACAACTTGGGGAAAGATAGACAAGGTGACAAAGTGAACTGAAATCTGAAATGGCTTTAATTGTAGAGAAGGACAGTTTACAGGCTTCAGAACCCAAGTAATTTATTTTAATGATCTCTGCCCTCAATGCATAATTACCATTTGCATTTAGAGCTGGTTTCAGTGGAGGTATGCAGTGAGAGCTGGTTGGACCTGTTCAGACGGCAAAGCTTTTGGCAACTAATAATCAGATGAAAAATGAATTAAAGGCAAAATATATTGTAATGTCAGAAACACTTCTTACTTAAGACTGCTTTTTGCTTAGTTTCCTAGACACAGCTGTGGTCCATCTAAAAGCAGCAATCCAAGGCACGCGGCATGCCTGGTTGAATTTGTTTCCAGCATGGTAAAACACTTGGAAAATCTCTAGGAGTTAACACAGGGGCCAATGGGTAATATGTCCTTTGAGCAGAGGAGATGGAAATGCTTTCTTTTTCTGCCATTCATTATATTGGTTGCTTGGACATTTGGGATGGTGGTAAAAAAAAAAATGTAGACTTCAAGAGAAATGGATGCTGCTTTTTTAGCGTGAATATCCGCTTTTGGCTAGTCATACGTGAAGCCAGCTGGGATTTCATCCCCTGTGGAAAAGGGGCTGTCTGTGAGTGGTTCCAAGCTGCTTTCATGGCATCTCAGGTCCCACAGTGCAAAAAAAAATGTGGGTGTTTTTAGAGCCTCTTATTGGGTGATCGGGCACATGAGCATCCCGGTGCTTCCTGACTCTTCTGATGTAGCTGCTGTGGCTGTTTGTGTGGGTATGTTCTGGCATGGGTGGCTGCTGGAGGTGTGGTGAGACTTGATTTAGCTTCTCTTTGAAGGAGGTTGTCTTGTAATTACCCAGCTTGGCTCAGCTCTGCCTCCACGTCTCTGCTTCTCTAGTGTCCGGGAGCTCTCCAGCTGAGCTTGGCCTGGCTTATGCAGAAGAAAAATGTTGATGCCTTTAGAAACCTGAGTGTGATGCTGGGCTCTTCTTCTGGCAGGGTGGTAAAGAGGGAGGAAATTGGGTGTAACCTGAATAAGCTGGAAAGCAATGATGAGCCCAGGCTGGTGGGACTCATGCCAAAGAGTGGGCTCTGCAGCCAGGCTGATGCGCCTTCCTGCGGGGAAAGGAGGCAAAAATACCTTTTTCTTACAAGGATCATTAAGTTCCTTGGACTGGACAGTTGTGGCACAGAGCTCTCCAAGTGCAGCCTTCCTAGGGTGTTTCTGAATCATTTTCAGACTTTTTTTTGGAACCACAGGGATGGGCTGCGCGCCAAGTGATCACAGGAGGCCTTGAAGTCTCTGTTAGCTCTCTCTGTGCAAAGTGGTCATGAATATGTGGCAAAATGGGATAAAATCCAAAGGCACCTGGATCTTCCCTCTGCCTGCTGGAATAGACTGGCTGGGATTTCACATGGCCCTTGCTGAAGTCATTCAGCACCAGAGACTGTGGTTTCAGAAGCGCTGTGGGACATGAAACCCTAAAATCCACCTATCCTCTAACTTCTCAGACCATTGGCATTGGTTATGAGCTGGACTGATCCACTACGAGTGCTGGTGAACTGTTTGTATGCAGGGATACACAGCAGCTTGTTCTGACGCTGGCAGCAGCTTGCTGTCATGGAGAGCCAGGGATTTAAAAGCTAACGTTTCCTAATGTTGGCATTTTGCTGAAATGTTTGAGCTTAATTGGTTAGCTAAATGGTTTACTGCTGGATTTGAACTGCAGCAGGTAGAGATGGTGCTGGTGCAGCTCTGTGAGTTCACAGCCACTGGTGATCTGCCCATTAAGACTCATCAGCGAGAAATAGTGACTAACTTTCCTTGATAGCTCCATCTCCTTGGCCAGATGGGTCTCCAGAATGAAGTGCTGCTGGCCTGAAGAAGTGACATTCCTCCCCAAAATGAGGTATCACAGGTCCATCCAATGCTTGGACACAGCCTCTCTGGCCTGGTTCTCATCCCACCTGCAATGTCTTTCCTTTAAAACCACACTAAAAAAAAACTATCTTAAAAAATACATGAAGGATGCAAAATTCAGGTCTTAAAATTGGAAAATACTAGAATAAAGCTGCTTTTGTAAACTTATTTTGGCTTCCTTGTGCAATATTGCACCCTGATATCAAGCCTGCTTTCTTCTCTCTACTGCTGCTAGACATGAGTGGAAAAAGGGGTGGAAGAAGAGGCCATCTGGCCTTTTTATGCTCCTTTTCATGCTTGGCAGCATAGTGCTGCCAGCAGCTGGGAGATGCAATGAGGACACATTCCTATTGGACTCTGCATCTTTGCTTTATGGTATAGATAGCCATGGAAATGGTGTATTGTGTGTTAATGGGTTGTTGGATGAATGTGGGGGGAATGCTCAGGGATGCAGATGGTGTCTGATGGCTGTTGTGCATCTGCCCTGGGATAGCTTGAGGCTGCAAAGCACATGGGAGAATTATTTGGGAGTAAAAGTGGAGTGGGATGAGTGATGCCCAACAGAAAGTCAGATACCTCTGCAAAGGGACAAGGCTGTTAGGATTTGGCCTTCCCATGGCTGTTCACCATTGGCTGTCTTTCCTAATCCCTGCTCTGGGAAGCCTTCCAAGCCCTACTTTGCACCTGATCCCTCTATCCCGCGGCAGGTCGTGCTCAGTGTGCAGGTACCCAAATCTTGTCAGCGCTGTCCCTTCCTACTTGCTTTTCTCCCTTGTGTAGCCAGTCCTTGGTGCAAACCAGCCCAGGGAAAGGGTTTCCAGGACAGAGTGTCGCAGGTCTGTTTTTTGTCTAAAGCAGTTTTGCAATGGCCCTTTGAGGGTCATAAGTGAGGAAAATCACAGAATCCCAGACTGGTTTGTGTTGGAAGGGACTGTAAAGCTCATCCAGTTCCAACCCCTGCCATGGGCAGGGACACCACCTACTAGAGCAGCTTGCTCCAAGCCCCTGTGTCCAACCTGGCCTTGAACACTGCCAGGGATGGGGCAGCCGCAGCTTCTCTGGGCACCCTGTGCCAGCGCCTCAGCACCCCCACAGGGAAGAACTTTTACCGCAGGATGTCTCAGGCTGGCTCCTCTCCTCATTTCCAATGTCAGCTCCTACGTTGCAGGGAACAGACCTTTTTGTTTTGACATTCATATGTCAGAGGGGTTTTTTTCTGCTTTTCTTTTGACCTGAAGTAACAAGAGTTTCCAGACAATTCAGACTTCGGAAGTGGGGATCAAATTGCTTTCTTAATCCTTTGGTTTTTTTATACTGGCGTGTGTGAAGTACAAGAAGGATCTTGTTCAAACCCTCACTTTGTGATTTGCATCCAAACCAACAGAGCAAGGCTTGAAACTGCAATGCTGCTGGGGGAAAAAAGTGGTGGTGGGAAGGCTGTGGGATTGGTGGTGCTGCTCAGCAAACAGAAAGAGGAAAAGAGAGCGATTTCTCATTCTGTTTCCTAACTCCAAACATGACCCGAAGTTTTTATAAACTTTCTGCTCCGGTTTCAGGAAACTGCAAATGAAACTGCATTCCTCTGCCGTTGGGTTGGGGCTTTTTCTCTTTCTTTTTGAGATGTAATAAAACATCATCACCTACAAGTCTGCGGCCTTTAAACATATTCTCTGGAGGGCAGGCGAGGAGTGGAGGCGGATTGACTGACAGCTGGAATAAAGCCTCTTTATTATCTCTGGGATTATAATTTCACTCTCTTGGGTGCTGGAGCAATGGGAGCTTGGTTGTCTCTGTTCTTGCTGGATTCTCATGCGTAGTCCAGATACTGCAGTGGTCATGTCTATCCCCCTCCAGCACCCTGTCTGCAGGGGAATGCTCCTCGGCTGAGGAAGCTGAACTTCTCATCACCTTGGAAAATACAGCCTTGAAGGCCTCAAGTGTAACTAGTAAGAAAAAGACAACATGTTTAATAAGAATATAGAAATAGCAGGAGTAAGGTTGGATTGAGGGCCAGGTGCTGCTGGGGATGGAGCAGCCACGGCATAATGTGGTCACAGCATCATGTGACTTCAAAGGGGCCTGTCCTACCCAAATTCCTTTGACTCTTTAAACTGGTTTTGCTGTCCAAAACTTACAAATCCATGAGCCAGTAGCTGCTGTGGAGCTGAAGTTTACAGGCTTACCTGGGGAGTGCGAAGAACTGTGAAATGGTCAGGAATGGTCTGAGTGGAGGTAGAAGCAAGTGCAGTAATGCTTAAATACAGTCATGTACCATGTCTGTGGCTACTTGCAAGCAGTTTAAGCATGGAGAGTTTAGTAATGTGAGTTAATGCCAATTAGAGTAAGTTCACTTGGAAGTTCATCAGTAATCTTGGGGGCTCATCTGGGTGCAGTGGGGCTCTGGCTGCTGGAGAGGAAGTGGGGCTGGGAATGGAGATGGTGAAGAACAGATTTTATCTCAATGCTGGTGTTGTGCTTGACCCAGGTATAAAGTAGAAGTTGGACCTGTTCAGACCCTGCTCCTTAAATCCATCTGGGCTAGTAACTGCCCAGTACACAGAATTCTTGGAAGCCAAATTGCTCTTAATTATTCATCTTTAGGGTCCACTACTAGAATAATGCAGTATATGTGATACTCTACAGCGTATATGTGTACAGAAAAGACCTTGAGATGTTGTGTATGCTCAGCATATTGTGCAGTAGACCTCCTGGGACTTGTGGTGCTGACCAAGATTGAGTGCAGACCTCATGGCGTGTCCTTTTTGCCTCATTGCCACCCCATTAATGCATTAATAGCAGCTTCTTGCCCTGCTGCCCCTCTCCTGTGGAAACAGAAGCAGCACTCTCAAGAGAAAGCTGCATCCATGAGAGGACCCAGCAGAGTTCACCCAGGCCCTATGTGAGAGACAGCAGTCAAAGGCAGCCACTGCCCAGCACCAGAGTCCCAAAACTGTTCAGCAAAGGCAGTCAGATGCTCGGTTATAATTAGAGAAGACCCATTACTGGCAGACACGGGGTATATTTACTTTTGAAGCCTGTTGCTGACAGTGGGAACATGCCTCTGGCAGGAGATCTAAGGCTCTGGCCATGTCATTCAGTTGAAAAAGGGATTTACTTCTCTCCAAACCACACCAAACCCCCCTGTCCCACCTCCTCTCTGCCAAGGACTGGGCACCATCAATGAGGCACTGAGCTAGAAGGGGGAGGGCTGTTATTTACACAAAGTTTCCACCTCCTTCCTTCCTTCCTACTAACTCCCCATGACCCAGGCCTGCCTGGTGAGGAAAACTGCTCCCCAGCCTTGCCAATTCTGGGATAAATAGGTCATCCAAAATACGCAAAAGCCAGTTCCAAGTCTTCCAGCAGTCGGAAAGACCTCAGAAGTCTTTGGATGCATAAAGCCCATAATGGCTGTGTTACTTCCAGCATGGTTTTTGAAGCTCTGCGTCCTCCATGGTGGTTCAGGGGCAGTGATGTGGCAGATGAGAAAGCAGAATACCATTTCTAGTTTTATTTCATCCATTTACTTGTTCAGACCTTTTCAGTGGTGGTGGCAGCTTTAATCTGCATCATTACAAACCCAGCATTTTATACATCCCTGTGGATGGGGTCTGTAATCTTTTAATTAAACAGAAAAGAGTCCAGCCAAGGATGTCTTCATTTAAACCTCAGTGATGGCTATAACCTTGTGGAGCTGCCAAATTTTGGAGGCTGATATAGGAAGGTTTCTGTGAGGAAACTCTCTGGCATCCTGAAGTCACTGGCAAAGATTTATCTGATTTTCTCTGGCTACGCAAAGTGCCTCTAAGAAATAAGATTTGAGTCAATGCGCCATGGAGCTGTTGAAAAATCCCTTGTCTATGTTCATGCATCCAGTTTGATTTGCGAAAGATCCTGAAATCCAGTGAAATCCTTGGTTAGTTCTTTTGTCTTAATACCTCTTTTTCTCAGAAATTTTCCTTTAAATGGTAGCAAGTTGGTTTTCTTCTTCTGGACTGATGTTAGCGTCTGATGAACCTGCAGTCATCAGAAAGCCTTGGGCAGGATGAGCCAACGCTCTCCATTTGCTCTGATTTAAAATTGAATCATTGTTTTTTAGTGTTAACTGCAGGTTTTGGGTTGCTTTGTGCACTGATATCATAACTGTATATCCTGTAGCATATAAGCATGAGCTAAACTGATAGAAAATGATACCTAAGGTAGTATTTCTTTGGGTTCCCTTATTGCTTCCACCACTGTCTTTGACCAACTTATGCTCCCAGTGAAGTTTCAACCTGTTTGCAAGGTTGTTTGTACTCGGATGATAAATAGGATTTATCATGGGTCAGACCCAGATAGTGTGGTGGTAAAACTTTGTGAGTGCCTCTGTAAGTTCCTGACTGTGCAGAAGTGATCTGTGTGTCCCTGTGGCATTCCCAGTGCTGCAGTAATGTTACCCATATTATAAGGATTCTAATGGTGGTGTTTAGGGAGGCTTTAATCTACTCACTAGTGAAATAAGACACTTATGCCATGGTAGGAGCCAGCAGCATCTATATGTTGGAGAGCTTACGCAGGGTATCCCTTCTGCTAAAACGGATTTGAGTCTATAAGAGTGTTTTGTCTGATTTTTAGAATGAATTACTTTCTCAAAGAACCTGTTCTAAGGGAAACTTTCTTGTGTGTTAGTGCAATGGCTGATGTCTCCTGTCCTTGCAGTCTGATTTCTAGCAGCAAGACCCAGGCAAATGCCCAGGTTTTGCCTTTGTGCTGTTACTGCACAGAAACAAGCACTGTGCGGCAAAGGCACTGGGCCTGTGGTAGCGAAAGGTGGGAAATAAAGGAAGTGAATGTTGTTAGTGAGCGTGGAGTCAGTTATCAACAACTTCCTGACATTGTTAGTCCTCGCTCCATCTGCAGTGCTGCAGGCTGGCCCCTGTCCAGGCATCGTTAGCAGGTATTTCCCTCCTGCCCGCAGCTTCATCTATCAGCATCCTCCACCAGGTCCATCCTGTTGCGCTCGGAGGAAGCATTAAGAACAATAATGTGAGCTATGGGGTGACCCTGGGTGAGGGCATCTCTGCACCTGCAGATCCAGGGGTTAGTGTCTTAAAATGCCCTTACCTTGGGGCAAATGCTGGAATGAATGTCTGGGTATTTGGTGATAAAGAAACTGAAATCAAACTGCTGCTGGAGGATCCACAATTGGGATACAATGCTTAAAGTGATGCAAGAGAGTCAAGTCGTACATTTCCTATCTTATTACACCGAAGTCTTAAATCTGTGAAATGACAGCAGTTCGAGAACATGCATGTCTAATTTTCTCACTTACTTTCTGAGCTCTGCTCTTTTCCCAAATGCTGTTTAGAAACAGTGGATTGTTGAGGAGGTTACAAACCTCTCTTTGGTACTATTTCTACAATGAAGTCACCCGTGTAAGATAAATAGTAGCTGATCTCTTGTTAGTGAAGTACACGCTTTCCTTCACGCTCGACTTGAATGGAAATGCAAAATACTCTGCCATCTGCTTCCAGCAAGCGGATGAAGCAAAGGATGCAGCCTCAGGGTCCTCCATCCCAGGCTAAAAGCATTGCCTGCTCCCTTTGGTGGTGCTGCATCAGTGAGGAGCCCCCCTGCAGCCAAAGTGATGAGCAGGGGAATAGTTCTCAGTACAAAGTGGATTTTTTCTTTCCCTAAATACTTGCTCACTCGCCATAAACACCAACTGCAGTTCACTGCAGAGATGAGGTTTCACACCAAAAATTCCTGGAGAGAGCTTTGCCCAAGTGTTCTTCAGCCTTGACTTGCCTTGGCGTAAAAACTGCAGCCACAGGAGACAGGTTGTATCTGTACAGCGCAACCCAGCATCCTTCTCTTGCAGCGCAGAATGTTGGCTGGTTTGGGTAGATTTTAAGCTGTTCCGCAGCTGACGTGACAGACATATACCCCAAAGTCGTTTTAAGTTTCCAGCCACGGAGTGTAATTATCGCACATTACGCTCTGTTTATTTAAAGAAGGGAAAATATGTGGCAATCAGGTTTTGTGCCAAGTTACAGGGGGAAAATGCTTTCTAAAGAAGTAAATATGCGTGCAGGCAGCTGGTGCACATGAGATCCTGGAAACAAAAGCGAGTCGCCCTCCTGCTGGCTACAGAGCCCATGAGGATCCCGTGCAGCTCCGCAGCTCTGCTCTCTCTTATCTAGGGGAAAATGATGCAAACAAAGGCATTTAATTTCATGAAAAGCAAGAGCATTAGGCAGGCAGCTGATGAGCAGTGAGTCTATGCTGAATCACTTGGAGAAAGGCTTGTACTAGAGGCCAGCTTCCCTGTATGTGGGATTTGGGGTGGCACGGGGACTGGGTACTGCTGTGCTTCAGTGCTGTGGGTCTGCCTGTTTCCCCAGCCACACTGAACTTTTTCCAGCTCAACTCTATCACTCTTTATTTCAGCAGTCCTGGCTTTTCCGCTTGTAAATGTGCTTTTTGCTTATACGCACCATAAATATTTTAAAATGGGGTCTTATCTGCCCAGTATCTGGGTTTGTGGGAGGGAAGTGATGCTTGTGACATTGCCTGAGCCTTGTGGGAGAGCTCAACTCTGATCCAGCTTTCCTGGTTGAATGGAGGCAGAGACAAATTAACCAGCTGGGTGCTGGGGAGGGGATGAGCTGCAGCACCACAGCTTGTGGCCCAGGGCTCATCCTCTGCTCATTGCCCATCGTCTGCACTTTCAGGAGGTTTGCAGTCCTTGTGAGGGTTGTTTTTCACTGAGTGACTCTTGGAAGAGATCATGTAAGAATTCCACTCCTACTTGGAATGTGAAAAGACTTGTTGTTCTACCTGTTTTCAAGAAAAAGCATTAAAATGTGACCTGTGGGTGCTGGTCTGACTCTGAACCCAGAGGCCAACCTCTCCTTCCCCAAAGCCCTTATTCTGTTTTTAATAGTTTATAAGCCATGTGATTAGGAGGTGTCTATTTCCAAACTTTGCACTTGATACTGTGCATGATGCCAGCTAGGAAAATCAGTTGGTGTCTTGGTCCTGGGTCCTCTTCATGAGAAGGATGAAGGACCAGGAGCATTGGAGCTGCCCAGCCAGGGATAGTCAGTTGCTGCAGTAGGGTGATATACCCACTCGCAGCAGCTAACCCTGCACTGGCCCTGCTTTGGATACCAGAGGAAAGTGCGTGCATTGCTGCTCACCAGCCATGCAGGGCAGGCCTGGGTACTCCCTGAAAAGTCCATGCCAAGCACTGAAGTTATCCACACCAGAGTTAAAAACCCCCAAAACCACACACCCACCAAGCAATATTCATCCCTGTATGGAGCAAGGATGTGTGAAACCCACAGCATCTGGAGTAAACAGCTTCACCATTTAATCTGCACCCTGGAAAAGTCCCTCTGCAGGCTCTGGCTTTTAGCCATAGCTTGTAGGGGAATTGTCAGCAGAGCAAAAATATATACAGCAATACAGCAAAAAGATATATGCTATCTGGGAAAGATGCTTAAATCAAATGGTTGTTGGGCTCAGCAGAGCTCAGTCATCTTCTGCATGATCTAGCAGGGGGGATGTTATAAAGCAATGTAATTCTGCAATATGAAGCAGGGAAGATGAGATGAGCCAAGGGCCCTGACCTTAAATTTTATGAGCAACTTATTGTTTGCAAAGAGTGGGGCTGGGAGATGGGAGCAGGATTCCTGCTGTTGTGTGAAGTCAGGAAAAACGTGGAAATCTCCTGGGTTGGTGCTCGCTAATCCGTAGCATTTTCCCTTTGGGTTTCAGCACGTCTGTTGTGAGGAGAGTTAATAAAGGAGGTATTTAAAATATCATATTGAGTATAAAAAGGCACAGACTGCAGCTCTCCAGTATCCAGATACATGCAGAGCTGGGTAAAGCAGTCGCAGTGGCTGACCCTGACCTTCCTGCATTATCCGATGTTCTCAGCATTTATAAGCAAGGAAGAGCCAGTGGTTGTTAGACCGACTGGCTCCACTCGGAGCTCACAGCCCAGATGGGAGGCGAGACCTGCCCTCTGAGCATCCCAGTCCTGGGGTCAGCAACATGAGTCCCTCTTCCCCCCTTTTCCCCAAAAAAGTCCTGTACAAATTGCCATCTGGGGTGTTTGGGCAGCGTTTCTCAGTGGGTCACTGAGCCTGAGACCATCCTGGACAGAGAAGTCACCCGGGAATGTCTCGTCTTGCAGATGTCTCCAGGGTGGCTCTGAATTGGCCACATCCTTTCAGTGGTGCAGCAGGGCTCTGAGCTGTCACTAGTCAGCCTTTTTCTTTTTGTTTCTAGCTAAAAAAGCTTTAAAAGCTTGAGCTGTCACAGAGCGGGGCCACAGTAATGTTACCAGGTTCAGGATGGTGTCTGCTCCCCATGAATGCAGATGCCTCTGACCTTTCCTGTCTGGGGGGTAGATGCCTCCTGTCTTGTCTTTTGGTGGCCCAGCAGCAGGGAGCTCCCACCCCCTGTCTGAAACACTGAGCCTGTTTATTTAAGCTAAAATCAAGTGTTAAAATAATTCTGTGCAAATGTTAAGTGAGGGTGATCAGAGTTTGCATGACTCTACATTCAAACTATGATTTCTTTAGGGCAGAGGAGTTCTTTTCATTAACTCTTCAGTGCTTACTCTCTGGCAGGAGGAAAAGTTGGATTAGCTAAATGTTGATGTGCAGACTTTCAGCCCTTCTCAAGCTGTTTTAAATCAAATTGGGGTAGGTAAATGTTTGGCTGAGTTTCCTGCACCGGCCTCGTCCTCCTCAGCCTGCAAAGTAGCACGATCCAAAGGGCAGCTGTTAAACAAAGTGAAAACAGACAACGGCTGAGGAGCTCCCCGGCATCTGCTGCCCAGTGCTGGGGGAATCCTGCCTCCTCCCCCAGCATCTGCAGGGACAGTTCTTTATTAAACCAGACAAAGAAGCTTGAGGGTTTGGGGAGGACAGTATGGGATGGGGGTTGCCAAAAGGGTGTGCATTGGGATGCAGTGGTACCCAGCGTGATGCAGTTGGGATGCTGCCCTACCACTGCCCTGCACTCCTGCAAGCAAACCTCTGCAGGTTATATGGGCTTTTTCATAGAATCCTATCGTAGGATCGTAGGATGGGTTGTGTTGGAAATGACATTAAAGCTCATTTAGTTCTAACCTCCTGCCACACCTTCCACTAGAGCAAGTTGCTCCAAGCCCCATCCAATGTGGTCTTGAGCACCGCTAGGGATGAGGCAGCCACAGCTTCTCTGGGCAACCTGTGCCAGTGCCTCAGCACTCTCACAGGGAAGAACTTCTGCTTAATATTTACTCTAAACCTGCCACTTTCAGTTTCTTCTTTTCTTTTTCCTCTCCTTCTCACCCAGGGGACTCCTCTGCCAAGCCACAGATGGAGATGCAGGTCCATATTTATCCATCCAGACCATAACAAGAAAACCGATCAGGTTTGGCCGCTCTGAATGTGGCTGTTTTGATAGAGTTCCTTGCAGGCTGTTACAGGGAAAGGTAACAGGGTTATGTTGCTGAGTATTTATAGGAGCCATAAAGCTCAGGAATTCATCATGTCCATGACTTAAATGAGGCGTGGAGGAATTCACTGTCTCCTGCCATCCATGTGCTGCCATATTAGGTGACAGAGGCTGGGTCTGTGGGAGAGTGCATAGGGCGTTCTTACTGCTGCCTTTGATGGGGATGCCTTAGGGAAAGAGGGTGATAAAGAGCCATAGGATTCAGTGGATGTTTCTCATTGGAGCTGCAGAACTGTCTTCCTCCAGGTTTTCTGCCAGGGCAAGCCCATTTCTGGGGCTTGGCAAAGCAGCTGATTTGTCAGGCAGGCACTCTTTCATTAACACATATAATTAATAAATAGCTATAGTGTGTCATGATACTTTAAGCTTAAAGATGTTCCTTGAATTACCGGGATTTCCTCCACTTCAGCCCCGTTTTCCCAGGAGCTGGTGTGAGGGAACAGAGGGGATTTGTAAGAGGTGAACCCTTTCTCCTGGGCTTTGGGCTTCCAGTTGCCATTTGTGGGCAGGGTGACATGGGCTGTGCATGCAAGAAGTTGTTTTAATTGAGGAAAATCTGGCTTATTTTTCCAACCAGATTACCTGCTTAAAGGCTTCACCTGCAGGGGCCTGGCAGGGTTTGTACCATTCCTGATTGCATCCTTAATTTGTTTTGCTCAAACCACAAACTCAGTAAAATGGGAAAACAATTCCACATATCTTTTTACTGTTGTGACTTGCAGCATGGGGCAGGATAAACCCCGTTTCCGTCTCCAGGTCATAGCTTGCGCTGGAGTCACGCTTAAAATGAGCCGGGTTTGTGTGTGTGTGTGTTTCTTGTCCTTTTGCAATTCCTGCAAAGCGAATTTAATGCAGTTTCAGTTTGGGCACAACAAAGTGGAGCTGCAGATCAGAAACATATGTTGTAAGTGCTGCAGGCACTGGGTGAAACCTGATCTGCCGAGGTTTCCCTTAAATCTGCACTTTCTCATTTGGCTCTCATATTAAAGCTGTATTTCAGAGCTGTCTAACCCTCTCGAAAGATGATGAATAACAATAAAAACATTCACTGGAGGACTGTCATCGTTTCCAAAGGAAGTGTAATAAATACTTTACGACAGGACTTTTTTTCTTCTTCTGTGTACAGCTATAAACTAGTTTTAAGTTACAACTTATTAAGCCTCTAAACAATTAGAGCTTGCCTGTGGGGAGAGCACTGTAGCTGGTCCCTAAGCTGGGGTTCACCTTCTTTTTGGGCTCGAGGGACCTGGAGGGCATCACTCACTTTGCTTTCATGTGCCTCAGTTTCCCCTTGTGCTGGTTGAGCTGTGGTTGTTTATGATCACTGGGCTCCTAGGGGGTTGAGGTGAGGCTTTTGTGGTGCTGATAACTGATGTACCAGCATCTCCCATGCTTGGTGCTTGTGCAGACAGGAGTCGTCCTTTCCCTCGAGGGTCCCTGTGTGTGTCCCACACTGTGTCCTTTCTGCTTCTTAACTTGACTTAAAACATGCAACTATTCAGCAGCATTAATTAAAACCAATATAATCTGAACACTGTGTGCTGTTGTTTAGCCGCAGCCTTTAAATCTGCAGAGTAGTGCTGCTGCAGTTGCAGTGTTGAGGACACTGGTGACTGATGTGATCTGATGCCGTTACATGTGATGATTGCTTCTATGGCTCACCAATACATTCCTTTCAGACAACAGAAATGAATTTGTGAGTCAAAAAAGTGTATTTCTAATGAAGCTTTTGCCCTTCTTGCTAATGGCAATTCCAAGCTTCTGATGATCTGTCATGTGTAATCCTCTGTTACTTGATTTTTCTCATTCCAAGCATTTGCTGTCTGTGTAATTACATTGCTGTGGAGATGTTGCTGGAGAGGCTGGTGAAATAAGAGCTACCCTATGAGCAACGTGCCTGCCCTTTGCTGTCTGTTTATTCAGCCCTCTGTGTTTGGGTGCTGCTTCTCAGCCCCAGGCTGACTCTCAGCCCCAGCACCCACCCAAAGGAGTCTTTTTGAGGGAAAAAATGACACCACCATCATAGCACAGATTGTTTCATGCACCAAGGCACTGTGCTCTCCCTCCTGCCAGCATCCAGCTCAGGGCATCCAACTGAAGGTGTTTTGAAGCTGTGTAGGAAGATGAAAATTTATGGAAGATACAGCAACACATGCAAAAAACCACCCTGAGGTCTGTAATAGGTGACTACTTATAGCATTTTCCTTGCATTTAGTTGTGAAAAGCTCACAGACCTCCACTCCATGAACATTGCTTGCAGTTAAGGTTACAGAAGATGCAGCGTCTGTAGCTGTATTAGTGTTTCTTTCCAGTGTCAGTAATTTGCTAACTGGGTTCTAAAAAACTGGAGTATCTGAGAGTATTCAAGCTGAAATGAAAATAAGTGTCTCTGGTTTGGTTTTATAGCTGAGTAGATTTGTCTTCTAGTGCTAAGTGAGATTAGATTTGCTAGAGGTTATTTGCAATTCAGGCCTGTTTTGACCATGAGAAAAAACCATTTGCCATTGTCTGAAGATCTCTTTATGCAAGCACACACTTCCCATATTGCAAATGACCTTTTCATACTTATGCTTATTGAGCTCTTATCCTTGTAAATATTAGTACAACTGGAAAAGCAAAGACCGAGTCTTTGGACTGAGCTGTACCTCTCCAAGCCTTTCAAAGCTTGCAGAGTCCTCAAACCTTTGCTTGGCTGTATCGGCACCCTAAGCCAAGTGATGGAGGGGCCTTGCATTTACCCAGCCCATCGGCCCCATAGGTGTGATGTTTCATCACCTCAAAGTAGAAACCAGAGCATCATGATGACCCCTCCAGTCTGTTTGCTCAGATCTCCTTTGCTCTGCAAACACAAAAAAGTGCAAGTACAATTCATGAAGTATGTTGATTTGCAAGGTGTGCCAGAATTATTTGGTGCAGAAGCTCTCAGAACCCAATTCAAAGTTCAGCGTGTGATGAGTGACTGGGCTTCAGCATTGATGGACAGTGTATTTTGTTAGCTGCATCATTTTGACTTGGTTTATTGATTTAAATGGAGCTGAATAGCACATTTATAAGGAACTTATATTGCTCAGTGTTTGTTTATTGTGCTCAAATGAGCCAATTTTTGTGCTCCTTAATGTTATGCATAAGTAATTGTGGATACATATGCATAGAAGCCGCCTTTAAGTGCAAGGTCATTTGAATAGCCAGCACTGCTCTGGGTGCATGTGTGAGAGAGAATGGTTCGGCGGGTTGCTTTGATTTCACAAGTCAAAGTTGAGCCTCTGGGAGTTAAGAGGACACTGTGGGCTTTCCTGCTAGCAAGTGCTCCTGGTGGTCACAGCCCTCATCTAAAATGCGGTCTCCTGAGACCAGGCTGTCTGAGCAGGAGACAGTTGTGGGGCAGAAGTTGGGTATTTGCACCATGTCAGGATTCAGAGGATGCTCTTAATTCAGGTGAGGAAAATGCTCTGCTAAGATCACTGCAGACTGGGCTGCTGCGTCCAAGAAGACCACCATGTAGAAAGGTCTCTGCAAGGTGCAGAGAGCACCTTCTGTGCAGAGGGCTTTGATCAAAGGCTAAGCTGGAGCCTGAGGGAAGAGGACATGAAAGGGATGGGCTGGATGGGACAATGAATTGTATTCTTGTGTAACAGACCTGATCCTGGGAAGGCAACTGCAGGGAGGATGTAGTGGGTGGGAAAGGCACTGTGTCCTGGCACAGCGCTTTGCTGGTCAGAAATCGCACAAAATGCACATTTTTCTTCATTTCTGTAAAGCAAAACTGGCAAATAGAGGCTAATATTTGAGAAATGGCTGTGTTTATGGAGAAAGGAAAAAAGGCCAAAAATGCATCAGTGGCAGCACAGGATAAAACCAGGAGCTTGTCCCCAGGGAAGTAGTGCACAGGGTGGCTGCTATTGCACCACACAGCATCTGCTCCTGAGTCAGATCAGGGGCTCAGGCTTGGCCCTGCGTTCATCTTCTCCAAGGTGGCCAGGAGTGTTCACTTGCTCCCCATCCTTGGGCAGACTCCCTGCTTGTCAGGGATTTATAAATCTTCCCGCTCAAGGAAAGCTGCTGGTGCTTGTGTGTTGCATAGATTTGTATTTATCAAAGTGACAGACTCAGTTTCACAGAAGCATTCCCAGGTTTAATGCTCTCCTTTTCCATTTGCCAGGCCCAGGGCTGTAACATCAACTCCTTTTTTCTTTTCCTTTTTGTTTTCTTTCCACATTTAGCAGAATACTCTTTTTCCTATTGCAGTTTTCACAAGGTTCAAACCTATAACATCAGCAATGCTCTGATGTGTCATCAACTGCTCTTGTGTGTTTGAGTGTAGCATCTTCCCCTTCAAACTCTGAATTTGGTGGAAGCTCAGGGGCACAATGCCTGGAAATGAGCAGGTAGTTGTCTTGTGAAGTTAATTCAACCTTTTTTCACCACCCTGGTGATTACTGTCCCCAGTGTATAATGAGTGTTCATTGTGAACTGAGTGTATGTTGCATGTCTGAAGTTCGAAGAAGTGTTTCGGGGAGCAGTAAGTGTTCAGCTGAATGGGACTGACCAGATGGGCTGTGTGGAAGCAGCTCTGGTCCCTGGTCAGATGAACACATGGATGCTTGTGAGGGCTCAGGCAAGTGCTTTGAAATTAATTTTCCACGAATCCACGTGGCTTTGAAATTCACTCTCCATAAACGTTCCTGCTGGCAAAAACTGATCCTGAGGAGGTTTCTGGGAGCTGGGAACAAAGGGGAGTTTGCTTTGAAATCCAGACTGATAGCAAAAAAATGCTGTTACCTAGGCTCACTTTATATACGTGCCATCTGTATGTTCAGGTTCTGTTAGAGTCAAAGCACTTCAATTCTGCTCCCCTTTGCTATCAACAGGTGTTGACTCAGGTGGGATCTGCACACACAGGAGTCTAATGCTGAGCCCTGGGTCTAATTCCTGTATGTGAAATCTGGAATCTGTAGAATTAATAGCGGGAAAAAATGAAGCAGTTGGTACTTACCTGTTAATTTGTTTTCTTACACCATGAAAAATAATTGTAGGAGAGCTATGTAATATGTGAGCCAGGGTTTATTGGCTGGCAGCTTTACAGAGATATTTCATTAGCTGGCAAGAAATAAAGTGCTATTACTGGAAGTAAGATAGCAGGATGGGGAAGGTATTGAACCAGAGGTGCGCAGGCACCAGGCATGTTTCTGACCCATCCATCCTCTGGCTGAACAAGGGCATTGTTCCCCACTTTCCTTGCTTGTGGGTATCTGCAGCCACCACTGGAACAAGGGCTTAGGCTGATGCTGGGATCTGACTCCAGGATTAGACTGAATATTGATAAAATAAAGCATTTCTCAATGACCTGTGCCATCTAGTGGCAAAGCAGAGCTGGAGCTGGAGGAGCAGCGGGGCTTGTGAGCCGAGAGCATCGTGGTGAGATGGGTGCCCACCATGCTGGTGAAACCTACTCCTGCAGATAGTGCTGTTAGTGGTTCCCCTCACCAAAAAGCTTCATGTCCTGTGTCAGATGCAGCATTTAGGGGTTTGCACCATGACTGTGCACTCTGTTTCTAGTTTTCTGTCTTTGCTCAGTCTCAGTGCGGTGCCTTGGATGGCTCAAAAGAAGAGGTAGGGATGTATGTCAGAATGTGGTGGTGACTGCCTGCTCCTTGTCCCACCAGTGACGTGGGCCACAACCCGATTTCCAACAGTGATAAGGAGCTGCCCTGTTCTATATGCCTCTTTCCCCCAGGCATGCACCCTATGGGACCATAGGTCACCACTGCAGCATCCTGGCACCTCTCAGATTTGCTTTGGACATGTGCTGAGATAGGAGAACCCACAATCTGTATTTAGCTGCTCTGCGCAACCATGAGGATTTCTCCAGCTGGCTCTCCTGGGCTGCAGTTCAGCATGGAGAGAAGGTTGGGATGATGTGGAGCTTGCAGCAGATGACAAAGGGAAGTCCCTGGTACTAGGCAGGTCTATGAAGCTGTAGATAGCAGCTGAACATACTCAAGGTGGGCTTCACTGATAATGCCCAAGGCCCAAGAGTTTTAACAACAACTTTTCAACTCAGCTTTGCTTGGAAGTGCTGTGCATTGTCCAGCATCTGTTGAAGGATCATTGAGTTTTGAAACTGGTGTCGGCAAACTTGCTGAGGGTGCACTCAGTCCCATGGTCCATGTCGCTGATAAAGATGTTAAACAGTGCTGATCTCAGTGCTGACACCTAAGGAACGCCATGTGGACATTGAGCTGTTGACGTGTATGATATGGTATAATCTATCTTTTTGATATGGAGCAGTTGATCTCGGTTTTGGGTGGCAGATTGAAGGTGCATGGCCAGCTATAGGTTTCCCTAAAAACTGAGGCACAAGTTGCACATATGCTAAAACAGGTTGATGAGTCTATAACCCAAAAAAGAACCTGAAACAAACCATCCCATTAAGCTGTGTATTTACACTGCTATTTCTAAACTAATGCTCTCTGCTATTTACCAAGCCTAAACCACAATATTTTACCAAGTGCTCCAGAATCCAAGATGCATTTTTGCAACTCCAAGTCAGTGGAAACTTAGCAGTTTATTTTTCCCTTTGGAAAGTAATTGGTTCCTATTTTTATCCTGGTTAAAGCCCACAGCGTCACCCATCAGTCTCCTGCAAGCAAACAGTTCTTCCACCCGTTGCACCAAAACTACCAGGCTTCCCCCAAAATCAAACAGTGAATCGTTACTTTGTGACCCCGATTCACTGCTCTGAAATAGAAATGGAAAATGCCACAGCAGGAATACAGGGATCTGTCAGTAAAGAAAACCAGGCAGACTATTAAAGTACATTTAATCTTGGGTTGCTGGATATAAACTAATCTTTCTTAGAGGTCTGGATGAAAGAGGCTGGATTATCCCGTGTCTGACTGCTCCATTGTTTTTATACCTTCCTCCGAAGCATCCGGTGCTGGCTGCTCTCGGAGACAGGATGCTGGACCAGCTAGACAGTGGCTTTCATCCTGCACGGCAGCTTTGGTACTCGTATAAATGGGCCCAGTCTGTAAAATATATTGAAAAACATTTTTATAGGAACTGGTTTCTGTCCTCAAAGGATTCCTTCAAGCCCATCAGCAGTTTTTCTTCAAAGACTTTCTCCCTCTTTAACCCTCTGGCTGCCTGATGGGAACTGCCTGTTCCCTTTCCCAGGCATGCCAGCCCTCTGCAGTGCCTCTGCATCCAGGATCCCATGAATAGAGGGGTTTGGTTGTCCAAAAGTTCTTCATTAAATCCTCCATGTAAATCCTCCATGTAATGATTCTCCACTTGCTATTATTTTCTCCTGCGCAACATGGGACTTCCTCTATAAGGCAAGGATGGAGAATCAGCAAACACTGAATCGTTATCAGGCTACTACAAGTTAAATTCCTTGTGCTTTTGGTTTTATAGATTAGTGCATCTTTCACTCACTCTTTTCCATGGCTTGCTCAGCTCGCTTACACAGAGTTCAGTGGGGATCCAGCCCTGGTGCCCACAGGGACCTCTCTGACATTTTCCATCACCAGAAGTCCTCCCTTTGCTACTGTGAAAATTATTGGGCAAAATGCCGAGAGATTTTGCACCCGAGCAGGACCTGGCAAAGACCCAACAGTTTTGCTGGTTCCAAGACTGCTTAAATAGCTCTTGAACACAGAAAGGGCTTCACTGCCTGAATATTCAGGTTAGTCTCACTGGCCAGACCCAGTGCCAGGTCTACTCCATCTCTTTTCACTGGTTCATCTCATCACATGGAAGGTGCTCTGTGCCTTGATGAAATGAGTGAGGTCACAGAGTGATGCAGCATTGGGTGACATGGGAGAAGGCTCAGGTTGTGCTGCCAACAGCACCTTTGGGTGCTTGGCTGAAGAAATGCATTTTCTCCTGATGCTTTTGTGAACCAGCATCATCTCTAGTGCTCTGGAAATTCCTCTACTGCCTTTGTATTGCTTTTAAGAAAGGAAGAGTGAAGAATGTGGGATAAAAAGTTATTTGAAGGAAAGATTTCCAGCTAAAGGGTCATGCTCTAATCACAGTCCCAATGGATTAAGCTGACACGAGCCCCACATTTGGCTCTGGAAGTGCTAATTAACAGTAATGTGAGTGCATCTGGACTGTTATTTCTTTATCTGGCAGGAAACAGTCCTGTTGTAGCTGCATCGGTGGCCTCTCCTGCATGGGTTGTGATGATGTGCTCACCCCAGATGCCTCCGTGGGTGACGTGAAAGCTTTCAGCTCAGCTTTGCTGCTCTGAACTTCTGATTACATACATAGTGACGTTTGCTTTAAAGGATAAAGGTTCAGCAACACACACAAACTCTAGCAATTGCTTTTTCCAAAGTATGTACATGGCTTAGAAGCACCATCTCTTTGATTTTGGCACCAAACATCCCAATCCTAAAGCATTGTGGCCGCCCAACTGAGACCCATATTCACTCCTTGCCATTGCTTTCTCCCAAAGGTCATGGAGAAGGAACAGGGCAAAAGTCAGTGGCATCCCCCTACGGCCCCCTTGGACATCAGTACATTCACTACAAGCCCTGCTGTCCTACAGCTCAATGCAGCTCATGAGCAGGTACAAAAGGAATATTGGGTTTTTTCTTTAAGCCCTTTATCCCAGGGAAATGGACAATTTGCAGCCACACGTGTCTGTAGAGCCTCCCCGGTGACTTCTGAACCTATGGCTGATTGAAAGCAAATTTGCCAGAGAGGCTGGGTCTGGAGGTGCATGGGGTTTCTGGATGCAGAGTGAAAATAGATGTTGGGGCCACCTCAGAGCCCCAACAGAAGAAAATCCATCTTGCACTGAGGAGTCCCTTAGGATGGCAGGGAGGCATAGGAAGCCCTGCTCCATTAGTGCCACTGACCATGGAAAAATGTGGTTTAAGTTGCCTCTAGATTTCTATTCCATAATTATTATGAATGCAAGGAGATAGCACAGTAAAGTAACAGATGCACTGACTTTGAGCTGAACAATATGTACTGAAGGAAACGGAGCCATTGTGCCACATGATTGTTAAATCACCGGTACAGGGATTGGAAGATGGGATGCAGCCGGCTGCTGCCTTCTCCTGCCTCAGTTCTCTGGGTACCACCCCAGCATGGGAAAGCAGCACCTCTCCTAGTACACAGCCTTGGTTTTACATACTGTGTCAAAACTTGCCTGCAAAAGGTATTATTTGAAATACTTGCTTGTGGTTTCTCACCCCCATCTCTCTGGTTTTGTACATCTGGAGATGAAGCTGGCAAGGCACAAAGCCTCTTCCTTCACACAGGAAACCTTTCTGCAACCCCTTCAAGCCAGCCTTTTACAGCAGTTTCATGCTACCACATGGGAATCCTGTGTTTTCATCCTGCTGCACTCAGCATCCTTCAGGTTTCAGCTGTAACACATCTCTCCTGCAAATCAAAGGCCTTTAAGAAAGCTTCGCATAGCTGAATTTGGATGTTTAGATGTATTGTATTAGAGTTTTCACTTGTGAACAAGCTGATATCATATAATGATCCCTTGTGAAACAGTGTAATGCACTGGGAAAAAGCCCTGTGGGTTTTTAAGGGGAGATGGATAGCATGCAGGGTGAGCATGCGAATCCTGTCTTTGTTCCTCCGGAGCTGTAGATCAGGTCGCAGCGCAAGCCATGCCAAGCTCATGGAAATACAAGAAGCTGTCAAACTCAAAAGCTAAACCAAGTGACAGCGGGAAGGCCCCAGCCAAGATGCAGATCCTCATTTTTCCCTGCCTTGACAGCCCCACTGCATGGCAGGTGAACAGTGAAAACTGCTCCATCCCCTGTGGCCTTCTCAGCATGAGGCTCTGTGTGAGCTGGAGGAGCTGATCCATGGGTCTGGCTGTTTGGGATCTTGGTAATGGGTGATGGCAGTGGCTGTGATTGCTTCCAGTTTGCAGCCAAGGGGAAAAGAGAGTATGAGGTTTATTTCAGCTCCAGTGCTGCCAGGGAGCCTCCAGGTATGGGTTGTAAGGGGAAATATTGAGGCAGTACAGTTGAAAGGTGTGAGCCAGGGATGCATTCAAAGCAGTCTTGGGCAGTCTCAGAGCCAAGTCCAGAGGTATCCAAGCCTCATGGAGGCCCATAAGCAAAATTCAGTCAAAGTCTTGTTTGCTTAATGGACCCTTCTAGATAAAACAAAACCAGCATGAAACCAGTGACCAAAGCTACCCACATGGTGGGGGTCTGCTGAGCCCACAACAGTCCTGGATGCTCCACGGGCTTAGGGTACAGGGGCAGTTGCCAAACATGTATCTTTTAATTACATGTATTTAACGAAAAGCAGCACTGAGCTTGTTGACTTGCCTTCAGGAGGTGCCTTGGTATAGCCTGAAGTCTTGATGCTGCCTATGGTTTCTCCTCAGTGCAGCTCTGAGCTGCTTAGCTGCACTGAGCACACAGGGATTTTAATGGACAGTTCTTGATGTTGGGTTATAAACCATGCCAAGGGATAGAGAGGAGGATGTGTGTGAGCAGCAGACTTGAGAGCACTCATGTATTCTTTGTCTGGTGGATTCTTGGGTAAGAAAGATTTCTGTAAATAGGAACAAAGTCCTTGGTGGTTCTCAGGCTTATCATGGCACCTCTGAGGAGCTCTGCAGTGGCTGGGATGAGGCATCCAGCCCTTGGGCTGTTCTCTGCATCCTCTCTTGCTCTGCCCACACCTCTGGATGTGCTGCATATTCATGTATCTGTAGTTAAACCATGAGTGGCTTTGCTTCACTCTTCTCTGATACAGAATTTGTCTGGATGTTTCCCTGTTCTCACTAAAAAGAAAGGAAATTCATGGTTGAAGCAGTGATTTAGGATGGGAAGAAATGGCTTTAAGTTGTGCTAAGGGAGGTTCAGATTGGATATTAAGAAAAACTTCTTCATGGAAAAGTTGGTCGAGCATTGGAATAGGCTGCCCAGGGAAGCGGTGGAGTCACCATCCCTAGAGGGATTTGACAAACATGTAGCTGTCGTGCTCAGGGACATGGTTTAGTGGTAGACTTGGCAGTGCTGGGTTTATGGTTGTCCTTGGTGGTTCTTTTCCAAAGTAAATGATCCTGTGATTTACACAGGCAGTGCAGTTGCCTCTGTGTGACTCTAGGTAATATCACTGCAAAACCCACAGGAGGTCACAGAATGACGAAGGGTTTCCCTGAGGATGTCCTTTCCATGTACACCAGTGTGGGTGGATGTAAGCCCATCCTGCTGTTCTGTGGTATGAATTCAATTCCTTTCTATTCCCTTTTGCTTCCAGCAAAAAAGATTTAACTTGCTCTGTGCCTCTGAGTTTTCCTCTCCTTGATGCTCCTGGATGATAAATAAATATCTGTGCATTTTAACAGTAGGAGCAGTATTAAGCAAATCCCTGCCCACATGGGAATATTACCTTAAGTAACATGCAGGGGTGTTAAGTTTTGAAGTGAAAAGCAAAGTGGAGCTGTTGGGCACTGCCCAACGTGCAGGCAGGATGATGCTTGGTGACAAGCATGTGTGAGGAAGAGGAGAGCTCAGGTGGGGATGAATGACCTGCAAGCATTGTAACTGCTGCCAGACTGGGTCATGGGTTAGCTCTTAGATGATGGCTCCATTACCAGAGGGGTTTTTTTCTCTCTATGGGTCTATTTGTATGGAAATCATAACTCCTTAAAGACAGCAGTGGTTGTTGGGAGGTCTCATTGATGAACCTAGTAGGACATACCCAAGGTTTTGCCATGATGGCTAATGGTAGAGGCACTGCAGCCTCCAAATATACCCCTTTGGTGTGATAACCCCATGGCCACAGAGCATCAGCATCCTTGGGCTGAGCAGAAAACTCAACAGCAGTGAGAGACCCTGCACAAGGGGAAGTTAATATCTAAATGTGATCTTTATCTTTGCTTCCTGGGTTGCAGATAAGGTCTCTCCAGGGCATATAGAATTTGAGACTGTGGTTTCTGGAGCTATAAATGTAACACCACTGTGTTTTCATTAGGTCTGAGGACAAATACGTTGACTGAAACCTTATCTTTTATATTTCCCTAATGGTTTTCATGATACAAAGTCAGTAGGCTAAAAGAAGTGTACGACGGGTGACCTAGCAGTGACAGTGAGCTTTCTGCAGTTCAGATGTATCATGCCAGACATGTGCAACAACACACAGTGAAGAGACAAATGTCCAAGCGCACATTAACACAGAACACAAACCGCATGCTTTGTTTGCAGATCGGACGCTTTCCAACCCAGCACAGTTACGTCAGATGTTAATCACTTGAACCACGTATTACATGGAGGCTTATCTGTTTCACTGAACTAGTGTTGAACCACAAGTTCCCAAGGGGCCTGGTTCTTGTCGTGCCTCAGAGAGAAATATTTTGGGGTTTTCAACCATAAACCTGTAGCTGCTCCTCTCCTGTGTAGCAAAGGGCTCAGGGTCACAAGTGCAGGATCCTTTCTTTCTCTACTGCGCATACAGCTCATATCAACCCATCTTAAGTAATAGTGGAGCTTTTTTAATCAGCCATGACTTATATCTATCTTGACCTGCAATTTGTATTGCTTTGGTTGGGGTGAGCATGTTCCACCTTCTGAGCTAGCGGCTCTCAAGCTGTGGTCCACTACTGTGGCTATGGGTCTGTGTCAGCCTCCTAGAACTTGGAGAAAAGGGGCAAACACATGGTAAATACCACCTAAAACTGAGCCCATATCAGTTCATTTGCCATTGTTTGACATATTGCTTTTTATATAGAGGGAGGGTTGTGGCTGCATTTGGTTTTCACTGGTGGATGCAAAGCCATATGGCTCCTTCCCTGCTTTCCTCTCTCCATTGTATCGTTTCATGGCAGATTTGCTCATGATGTGGACTGAGATGTCAGATGTAACATTGATAAGAGGGAATGTTATAAACCTACCAGAGGAGCTGAGAGACAAATCCAGCTGAGGTGAAGAGCAATAAAGCAGAGGTGCATCAGGCAAATGCATAGCATGGTGGCTCGGGGTTGCTCTTCTCAGTTCTAAGCAGGTCTCTTGTTACTTTTTGCCAGTGCTCATGGTTCAACAAGCATTCTGGAATGAAAACAGGGTTTAGAAATATTTAAGGACCTTCCTCCTTCCAGGTTAATAATTTTATTCAATGCCTTCTGTTGGTATCTGAGGTATTTCTCTGTTTAGTTCTTCTTGGTAAGTGTGCATAGAGAAATGTCAGTGGGGTTTAGTTAGGAAAAAGCCCTGCTAATTATTCCATCACATTTAAGGGAAAAAAAAACCCTTAAGAAGTGATAAATTAATCATTAGCTTGAAAAGAAAGAGGTGCGTGTGTCCCGCACATTTCCATACAGGTGGAAACTCTGTTTTTTCCATCTGGCTGGATAAACTGTTCATAGAGTAGCCCAGCAATTTAAACATGCCCTGAGCTGCACAAACAAAGCCTATTTCTCATCGATATAAAATACACATAAGAGCAAGGGGATACCAGGGGATTACGCTGCGAGTCCGCCGTGTCGGAGGGAGGCGGCTGCAGCAACAAAGAGCAAATTCAGGGCTGGGGTCCTGCCCCATATGAGGTCATTTTCTGTTGAAGCTGGGCTCATTAGGCCAGCCAGCTTGTTGATACAGCTCGAAGTGTGGGTGACAAGTGTGACTGGGTTTGTTGAATTAGGCCTGCCCACCGTGCCTGGCACACAGAGATTCATCATTGTCTCTCTCTGGGAACAGGACCGTTAATTACACACGCTGCCCGAGCCGAGTTTTCCAGCCGCGTGTGTCTGCAAGGTCATTTCTGTCCCAGAACCATCAGGTTTTGACAGCAGAGTGTTTAAACAACACAAGAGCGGTTTATGTGGGACAATAAGGGAGAGAGCCAGGTCACAGGACTTCATTAGGTAACTTCCCCTGCATTGACGGGGTGCATTTGGTCCCCTCTGCAGTCCTGTACATCACCCTCCTCCTGCTGGGGCAATCCCATGGGTATTTCACCATGGAGATTTGGGATGTGGGAGGTCCAGATGAGCTGAGCATCACCACACCGCCTTTTCTCCTGGTGTATAAAACCCCAACCACAAGATCCCAGTTGCAAGCCTTTCCTTCTGACTTCTTTTGTTAGCCAGCAGGGGGAAAAGCTTCCACCATGGGAGCCTTGTTCTGGTGAGGGAAGGTTGGCTGTTCCTCCCAGCACTGCCTGCTCCAACCCAAGCATTTGCTGTGGCTTTTGGGCAGCCACAGACAGTGCTTAATTCAGATAATCCACCCTAGAGGCTGCTGAATGCACTGTTAGTTTTCTTCGGTTGAGTTTGGGGATTGAGGAGTCAGGTACTTAGGTCTTGTTTTCAAAAGCTGCTTGAGATATTCAACCCTGTCAATCATTACATGCTCATTGCAGAAATGCTTGACTGTGTGGTCATAGCAGGGAGTCACTCAAAATAGCTTTTTGCAAGTTTTTAAAAGAAAATTGGTAGTCAAATCTAACTTTTTTAATAGGAATTAGAGGCTAAACCCTTTGGACCATAAGTACTCATTTGTTTGAGAGACAAGTCTGCTCCAAAGCAAGTGACAACATGGTACAGTTAAACAAGTGCAGGGCTGCTGCTGGGGATGCAGCACCTCATGAGGATGTTTCAACTCCTCCAGCTCAGCAGCTCCCACTGCTGAATCCATACAGAGGTTTTTCGCCTCCTGCTTTGGGTGAGACAGATATAAACATATTTGTGACCAGTGGTGGATTTAGAAGTGGGTTTTAGCCAAAACCCAAGTCCTGAGGTACAGGGATAGCTGGAGCACAGCGTCTGTGCTCAGGTTGATCTGTGTATCCCTTTGGTTTGTTGTCCACCAGCAGTGATGGTTTACAGCACCCAACCGTTAGCACAGGTTTGGAGATGAAATATTAGCTGTGTTTCCCACTCGTTGGTCTGGATTTTGTTTCTGCCTCAGGAGCAGCCAGGTCTCCCTTCAAAACCCCTGCTGCAACGGCTCTGCTGACGATGAGGGAAGGATACTTCAAGCCCAGATTTTCTTTCTGTTCTGACAGCGTAACATTAGGAGCCAACAGGCTGTGGCATGTGGATAGCGTTGGGAAAAGGCTACACTTCATTTTACTCTAACCAGAAAGTTTGTTCACCCAGAAGCCCTTTTGGGGGAGCTACTTATTTTCTAATCTTGTGGTAATAATGAAATGATACAGGAGTCTGGGGATAATGAAGACAAACTGATTTCCTAATGCACTGAGCAAAAAAGGAAGCAGAGAAGGGTTTCAGCAATGAGACAAAAAAAAAAAAACCAAAAGAGGAGTTTATTTTAAATAAAGATTACAAAAATAACCTACTGTCAAAGATGATGTGAAAACCATTAAATAGCAATTTAATGTAATTATAATCATGGGTGAGCTAAGGGCTATCTTACACAATTACAATCAATCTTTCTGTCTGAGTGTGTTATCCTGAGCCCTTACTCCTGACTCCAGCCCTGTGTTCCGCCTGCAGAAATGCTCTGTTTAGAAAGCAGCTCCATGACCACCAAAGCCATTGGGACCCAGTGATGTCCTTCAAGGGCTGATGGAGAAACCCATTTGAGCTCTGCCCTCCCCAACCCCAACTTCCCTTTTAACAGCTGCTGCTGGATTTAATAACCGAGTGTGGTACCTTACTGCTGCCGACTGCTATAAAGTGATGTCTTGCCAAACAAGTAGCAGATGGCACTATCATGCTTGGCTGTGTTGAAATTTTATGAGCATGGTGGATCCTTAGTTACTAAACTAGCACCCAACACTTAAAAAGCAGGACATCAATCAGCTGGACTGTGCTGTGCTCATCTACACAGCGTGTGCCTGTTCCCAAGAAACAAGAAATAACAATTAAGAGAGAAAGTGAGTTCAAAAGCATTTGCTTCAATAGGCAGAGCCAGCTGTTGACCTGCAAAAGTGCCATTCAAAAGGGCACTGGGAGAGCCTTCAAGCTGGGAATCGAAGGGTCAGGCAAGTGCCTGTAGGTGTTGGTGGGGTCCTGCATGATGGATTGCGGTGGGACCTGGTGTAGGAAGCTCTGCTGTGTGATACCCCATGTCTCTGCAGCATTTCCAGTCTGAAACAAAGGCTCCTCTGTCAGCTCTAAATGAAGAACCCAAGAAAAAATAATAAACCTAATCTTGGTAATCTAATTTAGTGCTGATTTGAAGGTTTCTGTAAGCACGGGAAGTTAATCAGAAACTAATTAATAGGGGTCAGAGCTGCCCATCACTCAGCAGCAGTTTTAGAAACACTGGACTGAAATGCCCATCCTGGGGAGCTGGTGGCACCATTGCATCCCACCTGTACAATTCATGGTTTAACAAGGGTGTGCAGCTGGGCCTTGATTGCTGCCAGCAGCTTTGGACATGGTGGGAAGAGGTCATGTGCCTCTAGTTTCTATGAAAATCAATGCGAAGGGCCAGCCATTTTCTCATCTTGCTGATGGGTCTAAATGTGCTGGTCCCAGAGAGGTCTACACCCTTCTCTGCAGCACATAGAAATGCAAAGAGAAGCCAGTGCTGGTTGAGAAGGGGATGGTTGGATGTTTCTTCATGAAGTAAGGCGAGAGCATCTCTGGAGCTTACTTCAGGCCCAAAGCATCCCTACTGGAAAGGGAAGATGTTAATATAGGGATTGGAACTAGCAAAGGAAACCTGTTGATAAGTATTTTCAGTCCTGTATGATGAGCATGCAGCCATGGAGGTACAGCAATTACATGATCCATACTGGGCAGTCAGGGCATCTGAACAGTCCTCATGATGATTTCCTTGTTTATGCTTCAGGGTCACAGAAAAGGAGTAATAGGATGGGAAAATCAGTAAGGTTGGGCTATCATAAATTAGCACTAATGATCCTTAGTTTTAAAAACCTTGGACTTGTTTAGATATGGGCTTTTCAGAGCATGGCCATCAAATGATTGCTGCAAAAGCAATGGTGCAGATGCTAAAGCTGGCCGTGTGCTGGAGCTTCCTGAAAGTCTCAGCTTTAGTTGAGGTATCACTTCATCTTTCTTCCTCTCAAATGAATTACTGACTGAGGAACCTGACTGAGCTTTAGCAGCCAAGTTTGATTCTGCCAGCTGCAGAATCAGGTTTTAGCTGACTTGCCCATCTCACCAGAGCATGGAACGAGCATTGCAAGGTGCCAGCATAGCAGTACTGCACTATCTACAGGAGCAGCCCCAGGAATTTTAGGTCAATGTGAGTGATGCAAACGCTTCTGCCTCAGTTTCCCCACTCCTTAATAGGGCCTGGGACTATCTGGGTTGTTGCAAGTAAATGGTAAGGAGTAAAATGCTTTAAGAAGACCTAATGATGGTCAAAAGTTTCTGCTCAAAGCTGCTCAAGTAGCTTGGAGCTGCTTTTCCTGTCTCCTCCTGAGTCAAGGAACCCTTCCTAGCCCTCCACACTGGTCCTTTCTAGGTCAAGCTTAGCCACAATGTGGTCTGGTTCACAAGAAAAAGGAGAAGTGGGTAAATGGCAGCCAGGACCAAGGGGGAGATGCCCAGAACCGCCGTGAGCAGCATCAGGGAGCTCATTTAATCTCCAAGGGGAGGGGGGCTGGGGATTAGCTTTGCGTAAAAGATTGTTCTGAGGGGGAAAAATGTACTAATTAATTTGATTTCCATTTGGAAAAGGGGCGGTGGTTTGCGAGCTGAAATTGCCTGATTATTGCCAGCACATAAATTTCCCCTAGAAATGTGGCTGCAGTTTATCCTCATCATATTCAACTTTAGGCAATGAAAATACTTCTCGCTATTTGTTTTGGCTTCTCTTGCTGTTCCAGCGTCTGCGAAAATATGTCATGCATGAAATGCTCCCCTATATTTTGACAAGTTATTCCTTATGCTCGCTAATTTTTCATTAAGAAAAATGACAGAAACACCAGATACCCAGGAAGGTCTCCAGAAGAGCTCTGCATCAAGATTAAAGACTGAGAAGTGTGGGTCTGCTGGAATTCCTTCATCTCCATTATTGTAATGTATTTGTGAAAAGGAAAGTCTCCCGACCTGTTCCTACACTTCTCAGCTACGACAGCTGGAATTTTGCCTCTGTAAAACATGCATGATAGGTTGTAATGAATAGTTTGTACAAGGCAAATCTGCTGGCGATCCTGAGCTATTACACGTGTGCTCAGCCAAAAACTGCCTCTAGCTGGCTCTGGGTGCTGCTGGTGGTTGAAGAGGGGCAATTAGTGTTGTTATAGCAGAAAGTAGAGGTTCCAACCAAAACAAAGGATTTGGGGGATGAGGCGATCTAGAAAAAGTGAACACAGTCTGTGCTCCAGCTCCAAATGTCTCCTTGATGGGGTTGTTCGCTGGGTACAGGGGACCCAGCCAGGTTGCCTGGAGACGTGGAGCACAGCATTAGTCATGGTCCATGCCAATGCCTTAAGGAATAGCAGAAGTGATGCTCTGGGGGGTCAAATTTAAGGCTGAAGCCTCCATGGATATGTTCTCTAAATTCTTGTCAAATCTGGGGAGGTCTGAGATGGGCAGAGGACCCAGTGTGTTGATGAGACGAGGGAGGATTTAGGGATGTGAGGACTCGAGGAGCTGGGGTTGGAGAAACCTCTGCAAGAAAGGAGGTCAGATATTCTGAGTGCAATAAGTGGTGCTTTTTATAGTTATTAGTGGTATAACGTGCTGAACACATGCATTGATCTGTGGCCATGTGGGGTTTGGTGCACGGTGGCAGAGAGGAGCATGGTCATGATCCATCCCTGACCCAGGGGTACCTCTGCAGAAAGGGGAGTTGGACGAACAAGATAACTGGTCACTGAGGCTATTTTAAAGGCTATTTAACCCTACCACCCTCTGCCTTGTATTATCAGCTTCCTAACTCACAGGGAAGTCTTTTATAAAACTCATTAAAAGGGATTTTAGAACTGAAGTGCTCAGTGTAACGGAGGGAGTTTGAGGCTCCTAGGACAAAGCATAGTGAGAAAATTGGTATTTAGGTACCCAAAGTAACAATTTCCCTGCACAGATCAGCGCATGCCTTAAAGCATGGAGCAAACTTGGAGATGCAGCTGCAAAGAGAAGTGCACCAGCTTCCTGGGCTGCTTGTGAGAATGGGGTGAGGCTTTGCACAGAGTCATTTACATGGTAATTAATAGTGTCTGTGCATGAGTAGGAGTGAGGACGGGTGTTTGCTTGGGAATCTGCCTCATCCCAGTGTGCCCTCATCCTTGAGAGCAGGGAAGGAAGCGAAGCTCCTGAATAGCTTCATTTCCTCAAGGACTTTTCCGAGCAGATGGGATAAAATTGCTATAAAAAATAAAGATCCTAAGACAGGAAAATATAATGAGCTATGGGCAAGGGGAAAAATAACCACTGAGGGATATTTATGCAGCACGGGGAGTAGATGGATCAAATCAGAAATTCCAATTAAGTCCATAATTTATTTCAACGGAAATAATAAAATTAGAAATGAGCCCAAGTGGCAAAATTCAGCTTGGGATCCTGATCCAAATGGTGTGTTTGGGTTGGATCTAGCAATCTCCATCCTGTCACATCAGGCAGCATAGACCTGCACCCTGTGGTCCTCCAAAAGTGATGGTGGAACCTGGTTACATGAAGTTGCAGGCATTCAAAGGGCATCATAAATTAAAGATAGTGTGAGACAGGGTCATACATAAATATCCCTCAGCATAAAATGAAATGAAAAAGGGTATCTGGTGCAAAGACAAACTATATACATTGAATATAAGGAGAAGGGTTGGTTTCCTAATGCATTGATTAGAAAGCGGGGTATTTATCAGGCCCTACAGCCATTGCAGTCACTGCTGGAAAGTCCTGCTGGCAAAAAATGAAATTTCCCCTTGGTTTTTCTTGTCTTTAATCTGGCAAACGGGTCTGATATCCCAGCAAAAGCAAGCGTGCAGCCTTGCTGGGAAACCAGGGCTACATGCAGGGAGAGTTTGAGAGGGACAGAGACGTGTATTTTGGTGTCCAGGTGTCTGTAGCTTCAGGGTACGGCTGGCAAATGGATATGTCTGTAATGGGAAGATGCGATTGTAAAAGCTGACCTGCTTGCTGCAGGATTGCTCTTCATGGTACCAGTCTCCCCACTTTAATTCATCATCAGGATCACTGGGATTGACACAAACACAAAACTCAAAGAGGGGAAGGCGCTGGACAAATCTTTTTGATCTATTAACAGCAAGTGACAGAATCCCTTGAAACACAAAGGGGTGATGAAGATGGATCGTTGTCTTCAGCTCTCTCGCATTCTGGCAGCCCATGGCGAGCCCGAGGAGGATGCAGCAGTAATCCATTATCTGCAAAGTGCACGAAGCAGAGCTTCCTCTACCCTGAGACCCGATTAAGAAACAGCACATAACACCCTGCCTGAATGGCCCTGATTAAGCAAGTGAGAATTATCACTGGGGAATGCCCAGGACAAAGAATGAGCAGTTCCCCTTTCACAGGCTTTGGCTCATGATGTGTGGAATCAAAAGGCTGGTAAAAGCTGCTGCAGATCTATAAAGGATGACAGAACAGCATTTTTAATCCCATTTCAGCAGGACTTAGTGTTGCAAAGAGTTACTTATGGTAAGAAAATTTCTCAGTGCTTGACTGGAATTACTCTGGGTTTGGTGCAAAGCTCAGCTCTGTCACTGTTGTCATTGGCATCCTGGGAGGAACTGGGCAGTGGCCGCAGTGGCACATGGCCCCGTCACCATCTGAGTTGTCCCCACTGCCTTTGAGTTAACATCTATACCAATACCACTGACATGGGAGTCTTGAGGAATTACAAGGTGGAAACTTTATTTTCTCCTCTAAAAGAGTGACTCAGAAGAGTGTTACCCTGATGGCTGTCTGTGCAGCTTGCATGATTATATAGTAATTAATAGCAAGGGGTGGGTCTGTATGGTTTCTTTCTGCTTGGATCATTCACCAAATGTCTCTACTTGGGTGTGTGCTATGATGCTGTCTGGCATCCTCATTCCATGACCATGATCTCTGTGTGCTGAGTGGACGGGGTAGAATCATGAAGTCCTTAGGGTTAGGAGGGACCTTAAAGCTCATCCAGTTCCAGCCCCTGCCACAGGCAGGGACACCTTCCACTGGAGCAGCTTGCTCCAAGCCCCTGTGTCCAACCTGGCCTTGAACACT